>BQNB010009662.1:16851-26851 GCA_026074375.1 Tanacetum coccineum
GCGTCTATAAATACGCCGTATTCAGTTGTCCAAGAAAGAGCAAAACCTATTAAACCAGAAAGACTACACCTTTATTCGGCTAGTCCTAACGAGATCGATGAGAAGAAACCCGAGCTGAAAGATTTTCCTAACCACTTAGAATACGCTTACTTGCATGGTGACAAATCCTTTCCTATAATCATTTCATTTGAATTGTCTGATAAAGAGAAAAGTTCACTTTTGCAAGTATTGGAGAAACGAAAGGGTGCGATTGCTTGGAAAATGTTAGACATCAAGGGAATCAGTCCATCATATTGCATACACAATATTTTAATGGAAGATGACTTTAAACCGGTCATTCAACCCCAAAGACATTTAAATCTAAAAGTGCAAGATGTGGTGAAAAACGAGATAGTTAAGCTGCTTGATTCTGGTCTTATTTACCTAATCTCGGATAGTTCATAGGTTAGCCCTATTCATGTTGTGCCAAAGAAAAGAGGAATGACTGTAGTTTTAAATGATAATAATGAATTAATTCCTACTCGCACAGTTACAGGATGGCGAGTTTGCATCGATTATTGTAAATTTAATGATGCAACTCGGAAAGATCATTTCCCCCTTCCTTTTATCGATCAGATGTTGTAGTGTTTATGTGGGAATGAATATTACTGCTTTCTTGATGGATTTTTAGGATTCTTCCAAATTCCAATCGCACCTGAAGATCAAGAAAAAACAACATTCACCTGTCCTTATGGGACTTTTGCTTACCGAAGAATGACTTTTGGGTTATGCAATGCTCCAGCTACTTTTCAAAGATGCATGACAGCAATTTTCCACGATATGGTGGAAGACTTTATGGAAGTATTCATGGATAACTTCTCTGTAACAATCCGTATTTTAGGTCATTGTATGACGTTATATATTTCACTATTTATTTTTAGTCTTGTACGCGTTTGCTTTTAATTTTAATCGTTAAGTTAAATCGCGTAAGCTAAAAATTATCATTCAACGTAAACGGGCATCAAACAATTAAATGTTTACGTCAAGCAAGTGTTAGATAATTATTTAGAGGATAATTATTAACTTTGTACATTTTATTTTTATTGGTTACGTAAAGTGTTTACGTTTCGCGATAAAATACGTTTAGGCATTCCCGGAACCACCAAAACTTTTCTACGCTTTAATAAATACCCATTATTATAACCAATACCTAAAGTTTTATAAAATTTCACCCATGTTAACATTGTTGGTCAAATTGTACATAAAATAAACCAACTAGAACATACACATTACAACTTTTACCGTTATACTTAAAGTTACCAAATTATAACTTGTAAATCATGCAAGATAACAAAAATCACCAACTAGCACCTCCCTCCTAAAAAATTCGGATAGAAAGTGATCCCAAGGGGACAATTAGCACACAAACTACCAACTTGAACTTGTACAACTTTAACTCATTAAACCTTAGGTGTACATGACTAGTTTTTGACCAAAGACTTCCTAAAAACCCTCATCTTGTCTTAAGACTTATACAAGTGTTCTTTGACTAGTACTAGTGTTATATAAGGAAGCAACTAGTAATAGATAACACATACCACACATTTCCTTAAGTGAAAGCAAAACAAACACTCTCTTTGGCTCTCTCCTTACCCACGGCTCACTGCAAACACCCTTACCAAATCCATACATTTTTATTTACCACACATTCAAGTGTTCTAACAACATATCTAAGATATACCAAGAAGGTTTGAAGGTTTAGTTAAGCATTTACAAGGGTTAATCAAGAAAGGTTTTGGATTAGGGTTTCATTAGATTTAGTGTTTTCATAGTCTTAAAAGCTTGGGTTTATTATCTAAACTAAGGTTTAGATCTTGTATTTCTTCATCATACATCATATTAAGGTTATCTAAAACTCTTAATCTCTTTACATTTTTGATTTCATATGTATATTATGTTTATATAGTTAATCACCATCTAGGAAACTCATTAACATGTAAAATGGATTTTTACTTGTGATCATGTTATGATATACTTTGTCATATGCTATATTGATGTTAAGAACATGTGAGAATGGAAGTATATACATTGTATGAGTTTGGATTAATTTATAGAAGTATATATAAGTTAATGGTTTAAAAAGTTACTTATTAAGTTTATAAGTAAAAGTGTTGTGAGATCTTGTTATCATGGACAATATTTGGACAAATCATGGACTAAGGACCTTAAGTATGTAATACATGTGGTATAAGTTGTTGTAGAGGACTTGTAACAAAGTTACTAAACTAAAAAGTTATAAAAACAAGTTTAAACATATTTTTAACAAAAATATCAAAAGGGTTTGTTTTAAATTCGAATATAAAGTATTGATTTTATATTTTTATAAAATACTACATGTTACAAGGATCATAGGCATGTAGAGAACTCGAAAAACCGATTTATAACGAAGGAGATACGGCATTTGTAAGTTATACGATAATAAAAGCGTTTATAAAAGAAATTTTATAAAAACTTATTACAATTCACTTTTGATATAAATGATTGGTTATTTTTCTCAGAAAGTACATATTTTTAAGATTCCAAAACATTAAGAATCCTAATTTTCGGATCAATAACGAAGGAGTTATGGATTTTTTACGTTTACAATAATTAAAGTTTATAAAAATAATTTTATAAACTATGAACAGTAAAAAGTACAGTTCACCAGAGGATTTAAAATATGAAAATGTAATATTTTGTTAACTCTTCTTAATATGAAAGCGTGAACATAAGAAACGTAAGAAACGGACTTAAAACGAGAAAGTTACGCCGTTTTTACTAAAGAGATATTTATAAACGTTTTTACTTTATAAATATGATTTCACAAATACAATTAGATGGTGATGTAGCTATATAGAATTATATACGGTATTAGTTATTCAAAGTACTTAGTACTCATACGACCTATAATTAATTAGGTTGCATTCGGGCGTATTCGTGACGCATTTTCTGTCAGTGATTTACATTATCGATTCACTCACTCAAGGGGAGTTCATAGCCCCACGTTTTACATTTATAATGATGTACAAGTTTTGGGGTGAGAAACATATGCATGTTTTACAATTGGACGCAAGTGGACATTTTACATTATGATTACGTGTTTGCCTAAGTAGCGATAACCCTCTGAGCCCATTATCATGAACTGTCAATTACTTGTTGTGAGCGCGAATGTTATAAATAGATCTATTTGGGATTGACATCCCCGTTTGGGTGAGTCATGCTCACTGTGCCGGTATGCCGGACAACGAACGTATACCATGTCGGATTTGGGATGTTGCGGGTTAGAACATCATCACGGGCAATGTTGGCAATTTATATTGCAATTCATATATTGCAATTCATAATGTCGGCTTCGTGTCTGAGCTCTAGGGAAACGGTAATTACATTTTATGATGTTTGCATCTGTTGCATTATCATGGGGTAATCTGATGGTCCGACATTATACATTTTAACAAAAGTATGTATTCACCATACATTATTGTTGAATTTTAAGCAATGTTTTTCTCAGGAGAATCAATGTGAGGTACAAGACAAGGGAACTTGGTGGTCGTTTTCTTTGGAAGTCATTTGCATTAAAGATTTGGTTGCATTACATTTTTGGGATATATTTGTTATGGACTAAAATTATTTTTATATTTTGAACAATGAACAATGTTGAAGTTTGGTTTTTGTAACCAACAATTTGTTAAATCCAATGTATCGGTTTTAAACAACTTTTAAATGGTCGTTCTTATATATATCTTGTGCTATTGATTTATGAAGTACCACCCCCTGACCCATATTCCACTACGACCCAATTTGGGGGTGTTACAGATTGGTATCAAGAGCCAAGGTTATAGAGAACCAGGTCAAATGTTTTTACTTGAACTATAATCGTTTTCAAACATTGCATTCATACAAAAGGGGTTTTCACAGGACATACACTCACTAGTGTTGCATTAGTTGGTTAGACTAGACGCATTCATGATTGATATACATGTTATAATTACTATGTATATTATGATAAGAGTCTTATATTAATACTTATATAAGCTACTTTTGATTTTTAGATTTTGTCATGTCGGATTAAGATGATTCCACAGTTACTTACACGAAGGTATCTAGTCCGTTCGAGGATCTGTTAGACATAGGATCTCCGGGAGTCGATGGACTGCCCATGATGCTAGAGGACCCTTATGTGGAGGCCGCTCTTTAGGCCCCACCATCTCTTGATTATGTGCCTGGTCCTGAGCACCCAACTTCACCTGTCTATGTACCATATGTACCAGAGCTGGTATACCCAGAGTTTATGCCACCGGAGGATGATGTACTTCCAGCTGAGGAGAAGCCACTGCATGCTGCTATCTCACCTACTGCTGATTCACCAGGTTACATTACTGAGTCTAATCCTGAAGAGGATCTGAAGGAGGATTAGAGGATCCTAAGGAGGATCCAGCTGATTATCCCACTGACAGAGATGATGATGATGAGGAGGAGGAGGAGTCCTCCGGAGATGATGCTGATGATGATGAGGAGGATGAGGACGATGATGAGGAGGAGTGGGAGGAGCACCTAGCTTCGGCCGACTCTGTCCCACTACCCGTACATCGTGTTACGGCTAGGATATCTGTCCGAGCTCAGACACCCATATCACTTCCTTTAGATACAGAGGTTGCCAGACTTCTTGTCATACCTACTCCACCACCATCACCACTTTCTCCATTGTCATCACCACTACCCTAGATACTATCACCACCATTACCTGTATTACCTCCACCACTACCTGCTAGTCCTACTTATCCTTTAGGATATAAAGCTGCTATGATCTGGTTGAGAGCCAAGTCACCATCTACTTCCCATCAACTACCACTACCATCACCCATTGTACTTCCACGTACCAGGGCATATGTGGCCATGATGAGAGCTGCTGCACCATCCACCTACATCTTAGCACCTCGATCAGGGATACTACCATCGGGGACACCACCACTTCTACCTATACCATTACGTACTCCATCACCACCTTTGCTTCTTCCCTCTACTGACTGTAGAGCAGGTGTTTCTGAGGTTACATTACCGCCTCGAAAGAGGTTGTGTATTGCTCTAGGTCCGAGATATAAGGTCGGTGAGAGTTCATCTGCTCCTACTACTAGACCTACTAGAGGCTTTAGAGCAGACTATGGATTTGTTGGCACTTTAGATGATGAGATTAGGCAAGACCCTGAGAGAGAGGTATGTTATAGGATTACAGATACTTGGGATGAGATGGTTGAGGATATGCAGGGGACACCAACAGCTACCGATGTGGCAGAGCTTAATCAGAGGATGACAGATTTTGTCACCACTGTTAGGCAGGACACAGATGAGATTTATGGGAGACTAGATGATGCACATGATGATAGGTCATTAATGAGCGGTCAGCTTAACATGTTATGTAGAGATAGATGCGCCCATGCTCACACTGCTAAACTGATAGAGACTGAGGCCATACTTTCTCGTAAGGCTTGGGTACAGTCGATGGATTCTAGTGATACCACCCGTTCTGAGGTAAGAGCACTGAGGACTACTGTATTAGCACAGTAGACCGAGATTAGGGAGTTGCGAGCAGCAGACCGTAAGAGACAGACATAACTCACAAAGGCACTGACACTACTGAAGACACTGCAGACACAAGTGACAGCACTCCAGAGTCAGCAAGGACCCGCTAGCGGTCCAACACATCCTGAGATACCGGAGGAGGCCAGTAGTAGTTCATAGATTTGGTTATGTAATAGCTCTGTTGTATAGCCTACTAAGTATTATGGGGTAACTCCTGGCTAGTAAGGCTTTTGGTTTATTTTCATTTTGTAACCTAATGGTAGTGATCATTTTATAACCGAATCAGGTCATGTATGTTTCCAGATTATATATGGAAGGGATGTATTATGTCATGTTTGTAATCGAATTTATTCTGAATGCATGTCGATTTAGCTACACCATTGTTAATTTCAATTCAGTTGTATATTCCACTATACGATGTGATCTCACTTTATTTATTGTGTACATGGTTATGATTTTATGAAATCTAACGGGTATTATATTTTCTTGTGATTGAAGAAAATAGCACCAAAAAGAACCACAAGATCAACACCAGCCGTAACAACCACCACCACTACCACTGTGACTGATGCCCAGCTTAAGGCACTGATCGACCAAGGCGTTGCTAATGCACTAGCAGCAAGTGACGCTGACAAAAGCCGAAATGGCGAAGACAGTCATGATTCAGGCACGGGTGTAAGGAGACAAGCTCCTCTTGCTGGTGAGTGCACTTACCCAGACTTTATGAAATGCAAACCCCTATACTTTAAGGGTACTGAAGTAGTCATCGAGTTGACTCAGTGGTTTGAAAGAATGGAAACTGTGTTCCGCATAAGCAACTGCTCTATGGAAAATCAAATCAAGTTTTCCACTTGTACTCTTCTTGGAAGTGCTCTAACGTGGTGGAAATCCCACGTTAAGACTGTTGGTCACGATGTTGCTTATGCAATGACTTAGACAAACCTGAAAAAGAAGATGACCGACAAGTACTGCCCAAGGGGCAAGGTTAAGAAACTTGAGAGCGAGATGTGGAATTTGAAGGTTAAAGGTACCGACGTGGTAGGATATAACCAACAATTTCAGGAACTAGCATTGATGTGTGCTAGGATGTTTCCTGAAGAGTCAGACAAGATTGAGAAATATGTCGGTGGTTTGCCCGACATGATTCACGAAAGTGTAATGGCATCTAAGCCAAAGACCATGCAGGATGCAATTGAATTTGCAACTGAGCTGATGGACAAGAAGATCCGCACTTTTGCTAAACGACAAAGTGAAAACAAAAGAAAACAAGATGATAACCAACAACAACAACAGAACAAGAGGCAGAACACGGGCATGGCTTATGCTGTAGGGTCTGGTGAGAAGAAACCTTATAGAGGATCTAAACCTCTATGCTCAAAATGCAACTATCACCATGACAGTCAGTGTGGTCCAAAATGCCACAAGTGCAATGGAGTTGGCCATCTGGCTCGTGATTGTAGGAGTACTGCAAATGCCAATACTGCTAACAACCAAAGAGGCACTAGGACAGGTCATAAACCTACTTGCTATGAATGTGGAGCCCAGGGACATTTCAAGAGGGAGTGTCCAAAGCTGAAAAACAACAATCATGGTAACCAAGGTAGAAATGGCAATGCTCCAGCAGAGATGTCGGACCTGAATGTCTCTGGCTTGGTGATATTGAGCTTCTTCTGGTAGCTTTCGACTCCCAGTTGAAGGTCTTCCGACTCGCTTAAGGATGACAATATGTCTAGTAAACATCCGTAATGCCACACCCAAGTCAAAAATGACATCTCTTTCAAGATTAGGGAGTTTCTTTTGAACCAAGAGAAGCAGCATGTCTTTAATATCATGCAATTAAAGTATTGGGAGTCACCTTCCTTGAACTTGTATAGTTGCTAATCTTCTCTTCGAACTTCAATCTCCTCCAGATAACCGTAATCATACCACTTCATAACTTTCACTTTGGTTACTGCAATAATTCTTTTTGTGGAGTACATGATGACAACCAGATAACGTTCATTTATACCATCATTTATCCTGAATAAATTATCCACTTTTATATAATTATTGTAAGAATCGTTACTTAATTGCTTAAATTTGTAAATTGTAGTAATTACGGAGTGATTTGTGAAGACATGCTAAAAGGCGCACTTTTTGGAGCTTAAACGATGATATTTAAAGATTGCTTAATTCTACTCAATACGTCGTATCCACAAAAGGAGATACGGCGTATCAACGCCTGGACTTCACAAGAAAACGCATATTTTCACTTACCAATACGGTGTATCTATGTTTCTTCATACGCCGTATCCAGCTGGATAACTATTAGACTATAATGTGGGGGGGGGGTTTGATGGTTTAGATTTGGGTTATATTCATCAAAGATTGTAAATAATTATAATTTGGGAAGTTATATCTGATTGATTATAAACTTAGCGCACACTCCAAGGAAAACACCCCTATTACGGCATATCCAGTCTTTTTCAAACACTATAAATAGAAGACTCAAAATGAGTTTTCAATGTGCAAAATCATATATTCTCTATACCATACACATAAAAGACGATTTTCTGAAGAAAAGAAAAGCAACCAAAGGTCAAGCATTGATCACGATGCCATATAAGACACCGTGTAATTCCTATACTCTTGTAATCAATTAATTTTTAGTATCGTTCGATAAAACGTTTAGTTTACCTTGGTTATTTGATCACGCTTTTATAATTATAATGGTTATAGGCTAATACCCTAGGGTATTAGCCATCTTAATGAAGGTTTAATGTTTGGTTTATTTTAAAATCGATTTCTTAATTTATCGCTGAAAGTTTAATTATGTTTATCACATGGTGCTTGTCTACGTGTTTGAATATGCGACCTATCATTCAACTATGTCTAGTTACGCCTAACAAGTGAACTAGAATCATAAGAGCTCACCATAACATGATTTTTTACTAAGGACCAATAGGGATCACAAATATGTCTAATCATTGTCTTAATTATGGAGCTTAGTTGGACCGGCAGGTGACCCGTAATGTTTCAACAAGTATGTTCTTAATTAGTTGATAAAGCTTTGAACAGTGAACTACACATAAATATAAAAATACCGTCAAGCAGTAAGGTGGTAAAGTCCTCGATGGGCTAGGGTTTAACAAGATCACCATTGCTTTAATCCCTAGATAGATTATAATTAAACTAAAAGGATGCTTTATGCGTATTCGTTAATTGTGACAGGATTCAACGTATCTAGGTCTAGGATGATGTCCCGCCTAAGTCTTAGGAATGATATGCCGGCTATCAGATAAAGAAATCAATGCACGAAACAAACAAACCATCGTTAATATCGGATTTAATATGGCTAATAACGGTTTTCTATCATTGGCTTTTGACCCTGTCTCTTTTATCTTCTGATTGTTTTCTTGCATGTTTATTGTGTTTAGAATTGATTATTGTCATCATAAAACCAGTGCCAGTCTCTCAGGCTAAAAAATCCCCATTACCATTAGAACTAGGTTTAGCATAGGTTTAACAAGTAATTAGAATTAACTTAATTATTAGTAACTTAAAATACTGAATTAATTTAAGGTTAACGACCTCGCCTTATTGTTTCGACACCCTACTTACCATGAAACTCCCATCTGACTGGGTACACTGCCCGTTAAAGTGTTGTTTTAGGATAAGTCGGCTAAATATAAATTTAAAACTTGGTAATCAAAAAATGACCCACACAACAGCCATCAAGTTTTTGGCGCCGTTGCCGGAGTGATTAAAAAAGTTCAAACCTTTTAATTCTAATTAGTATTTCTAACCATTAGCTTAGAATAATTTAATAAGAGTAACAAATTAATTTTTGTTTCTTTCTATTTAATTGTTGATTTAATTGGTGTGATTAAATTCCCTGCATTTATTTATTGTTTCTAAGTAACCATGTTCCAACAATCAACTCATACGCCATATCCACCAGATGGATACGACGTATCGACCATTCTACTCAACAACGTATTGACCCTGCACCTCTAACAACGTATTAGTTTCTTAAATCCAAACAAATACGGCTTTTCTGTAAAAACTAATAGGGCTTACTAACCTTCAGCATACTCCCCATACTACGGCGTATTCAAGTTAATTGAATACGGCGTATTGATCATCAGATACAGTTGCAGAACTAAATTTGATTTCCGTATTTATTTTTATGTATTCTTTTTAAAAGAGCACATCCCTACTGGATTTATTATTCGATATAGGGTTTATTGTTATGAGCTCTGTTTCAGGTGATTGCATTGACGGAGGATTCTACTAAGAACCTAATTACACCTTTTGAAAACCCGAAAAGAGTATTTCGCTCAAAAAGAAAGCTTTTCGAGACACCTGGTATTGTGGAGTCGAGTTCACCAGAGCTCGATTTATTTTTTGACATCGAAGAACATTC
>BQNB010009662.1:29351-86156 GCA_026074375.1 Tanacetum coccineum
GCTATACAAGCCCAGAGCTCAACAACCTCGGGAGAGAAATTAAGAAACTCAACGAGATAGTATACGCTGCTCAAGTTGGATGCGAACTATGAAAAGGACCACACTACACAAAGGAATGTCCACTCAAGAAAGAAGGGAAGACTCTTGAAGAGGCTTACTACACACATTTCAGAGCACCCTATCAACCTAGAAGAGAATATAGAGCAGCATGGCCAGATTCTACCAACACAACAATGGAAATTCTTCGTACCCTGATCGAAGACAAACATTGGAGGAATCACTGACCAAATTCATGGTTGAGTCAGCAAAGAGACACGAAGAGAACTCGAACATAATCAAGGATATTCGACTTCTATCTAACCGATGCAAGTATAAAAATCAATGAGCATCGATTAAGTACCCATGAAATTTCAAATTGGGGGGGGGGGGGGGGGGGGTCAAGAGCAAAGTCTTACAAGGAAAGTAGGAATCGAAGGTCTGTCCCCCGGCTCAACAGACACCAAACCCACGGACCCATGTAAAATCGATCTCAACTTCTAAATCTAATTCATCAGCAATACGCTGTATAGGATCAGGACCATATGTCGTATCAAATGCAGAGTATAGTAGCTTATCTTTTGAAATAGTTCTGTTTCCTACCTGACTACATGGTTACTACTGTAATGATTAGATGGAGGCACGTGAAGTTAAGATTCTAGAAACCTATGATCACACCTTGCCTTAGAAAGAAAAAGACCTAGAGAGCTTTATTCTACCTTGTTTTATTCAGATATTTGTTTTGATAAAGCCCTTCTTGACCTAGGAGCAAGTGTTAGTGTTATGCCATTCTCTACCTACTCCAACCTTGGTCTAGGTAATTTAGCTCACACTAGGTTAACTATTAAACTGGCTGACAGAACAATTAAACATCTAAGGGGTATTGCTGAAAACGTGCTAGTTAGAATTGGTAAATTTATTTTTCCCATAGACTTTGTTATCTTGGACATACCCGAGGATGACGATGTCCCTTTGATCCTCGGACGACCATTCTTATCTACCGCTCATGCCAAGATAGATGTTTTCAAAAGAAAATTTACTTTAAGGGTTGGGGAAGAGAAACTTGTTTTCAAAAGTATTAAACCAGCTACTAGCATAATTAGAAGGGTCTATATGGTAAAAGAAAGAACGGATCTTGATTCCAAAACTGAGTTTGTAGGAGAGGCTATTAATGAATCATTTGACCCACTCTATGGTAATTATATTGAATTAAATGATTTGAATAATGCCTTCTAGACCTAGAATGAACAATATACTTTTGAGTCAACCCTTGATTTTATCAATGAGCCTACTTATAAAAGTTGTTACAAAATGAAATTTTCTTATATGATTGGGTATAGACATGTTAATGCTGATTTTTCACCTTCCATGTCCCATATATATCATGACTAGACGTTTTATAATTCTATTAATCAAGGACAAGGGTGATCATGAAGCAAAGAATCTAGCATGGACTTTGATTGACATACCTATTTTTGTTGGGAATTTTTATATTATTTCAGGCTTTTCAATCACTGACGATGTGGATATAACAAGAGGTGTTGTGCTCGGCATGCCATTTTGCAAAAAGTTTGTGTCATACCAAAAGATTATGGAGAGATTCGCTCACGGGGACGAGCGCGAGCGAATGGACGAATGAATGAAGGGAAATAAAAAGTCTAACTTAAAGACTAGCTGAAAGAAAAGTGCTTACCGGAGACAACCTGGTTGTTTTTAATTGTTTAAATTGTAATTTTAATTGTTTTATTGAGTCTGTCTTCCCAGACACTCAATACGGCGGATCCATAGGGTTCGATACGCCGTATTGAGTGTCTGGGAAGACCAGACTCAATAAAACAATTAAAATTACAATTTAAACAATTAAAAACAACCAGGTTGTCTCCTGGTAAGCACTTTTCTTTCAGCTAGTCTTTAAGTTAGACTTTTTATTTTCCCTTCATTCAATCTCCATTCGCTCGCGCTCCGTCCCCGTGACGAATCTCTCCATAATCTTTGTGGTATTACACAAAACTATTTGCAAAATGGCATGCCGAGCACAACACCTCTTGTTATATCCACATCATCAGTGATTGAAAAGCCTGAAATAATATAAAAATTCCCAACAAAAATAGGTATGTCAATCAAAGTCCCTGCTAGATTCTTTGCTTCATGATCACCCTTGTCCTTGATTATAGAATTATAAAAACGTTTAGTCATGATATTAATGGACAAGGAAGGGAGAAAATCAGCATTAACATGTCTATACCCAATCATACAAGAAAATTTCATTTTGTAACAACTTTTATAAATAGGCACATTGATAAAATTAAGGGTTGGCTCAAAATCATCTTGATTCATTCTAGGTTCTAGAGGCATATCCAAATCATTTAATTCAATATAATTACCATAGAGTGGGTCAAATGATTCATTAATAGCCTCTCCTACAAACTCAGTTTTAGAATCAAGATCCGTTCTTTCTTTTACCATATAGACCCTTCTAATTATGCTAGTAGCTGGTTTAATACTTTTGAAAACAAGTTTCTCTTCCCCAGCCCTTAAAGTAAATTTTCTTTTGAAAACATCTATCTTGGCATGAGCGGTAGATAAGAATGGTCATCTGAGGATCAAAGGGACATCGTCATCCTCGGGTATGTCCAAGATAACAAAGTCTATGGGAAAAAAAGAATATTACCAATTTCTGAACTACACTTTTTCAGCTACACCCAAAGATGTTTAATTGGTTCTTCAGCCATTTAATAGTTAACCTAGTGTGAGCTAAATTACCTAGACCAAGGTTGGAGTAGATAGAGAATGGCATAACACTAACACTTGCTCCTAGGTCAACAAGGGCTTTATCAAAACAAATATCATGAATAAAACAAGGTAGAATAAAGCTCTCTAGGTCTTTTTCTTTCTGAGGCAAGGTGTGATCATATTTTCTAGAATCTTAACTTCACGTGCCTCCTTCTAATCATCACAGTAGTAACCATGTAGTCAGGTAGGAAACAGAACTATTTCAAAAGATAAGCTACTATACTCTGCATTTGATACGGCGTATGGTCCTGATCCTATACAGCGTATTGCTGATGAATTAGATTTAGAAGTTGAGATCGATTTTACATGGTCCCGTGGGTTTGGTTCTGTTGAGCCGGACAGACCTTCGATTCCTCTTTCTTGTAAGACTTTGCTCATTTGACCAATTTGAATTTCCAAGGTCTTAATCGATGCTCCTTGATTTCTTATACTTGCATCGGTAGAAGCTCGAATATCCTTGATTATGTTCGAGTTCTCTTCGTGTCTCTTTGCTGACTCAACCATGAATTTGGTCAGTGATTCCTCCAATGTTTGTCTTCGATCAGGGTACGAAGAATTTCCATTGTTGGTGTTTGGTAGAATCCTGGCCATTGCTGCTCTATATTCTTCTTTCTAGGATGAATAGGTGCTCTGAAATGTGTGTAGTAAGCCTCTTCAAGAGTCTTCCCTTCTTTCTTGAGTGGACATTCCTTTGTGTAGTGTGGTCCTTTTCATAGTTCGCATCCAACTTGAGCAGCGTATACTATCTCGTTGAGTTTCTTAATTTCTCTCCCGAGGTTGTTGAGCTGGGCTTAAATAGCAGCTAGTCCGTCAGAAGTTTCAGTACTTCTAGCTTTTGAGGATGTTCCGTTATGCCATTTCTGAGAGTATTCGACCATTTCTTGGATGGCTATTTTTGTATTAGCAGCAGTTTTAGTGGGAATGACACATTTAGAGTCAAGGATTTGTCTGGTGGGAACATCGAGCCCATTATAAAACAAGATTACTTCCTACATATCAGTCAAATAGTGCTGGACATTTCATCAATAAGTTTTATTTAATCTTTCCCAGCTCGGAAAAGGCTTTCGTCTGGTTCTTGCTGAAAGTTGTTAATTTCCTCCATTTTCTTTGCAGTGCGAGCAGGTGGGCAGTACTTGTTTAGAAACTTTGTTTTCAGGGTTTCTAGTTTGTAATCGAACCTGATGGTTCGTTCCTGAGCCAACGACTTGCGGCTCCAGTTAAGGACATGGGAAAGCTCGAAGCATTACTTGATCTTGAGTCACTTCGAGAATATGAAATAAGTCAATGATCTCATTAATTTTCCGATGTTTTCCGTTTGTGTCCTACAAGTTCCTGAGACGCTGAAAGTATTTTTGCGAAGTCCATAAGAAATTGCCCTTTATAATATAAAGTTGAGTTTTATTCGATTAATCTTTGGCCTAACAACTCCTGACCCATAGTTTCTACGGGTCTTGCTCATGTATTGCTCCATTATTTCCGTCATAATTTCTGCAGTTTCTTCCTCTGAATGTTCTTCGATGTCAAAAAATAAATCGAGCTCTGGTGAACTCGACTCCACAAGACCAGGTGTCTCGAAAAGCCTCCTTTTTGAGCGAAATACTCTTTTCGGGTTTTCAAAAGGTGTAATTAGTTCCTTAGTGGAACTCCTTGTCATGCATCACCTGAAACAGAGGATAATAAATCAGTAGGATATGCTCTTTGAAAAGAATACAGAAAATTAAATACGGAAATCAAATTTAGTTCTGCTACTGTATCTGATGATCAATACGCCGTATTCAATTAACTTGAATACGCCGTATGGGTCTGCTGAAGGTTAGTACGCCATATTAGTTTTACAGAATACGCCGTATTGTTTGGAAGAACAAATACGTTGTTTAGAGTGCAGGGATCAATACGTTGTTTTGAGTAGAAAGGTCGATACGTCGTATCTATCTGGTGGATATGGCGTATGAGTTGTTCTGTCAGAACAGGATACTTAGAAAACAATTAAATAATGCAGGAATTTAAACACACAATTAAATCACACAATTAAATAGAAACAAAATTAATTTACACTAATTAAATTATTCTAAGCTAATGGTTAGAAATACTAATAAAATTAAAGGTTAAACTTTTTTACTCCCCGGCAACGGCGCCAAAAACTTGATGTGCTGTTGTGTAGGGTCAATTTATTGATTACCAAGTTTTAAATTTATATTTAGCCGACTTATCCTAAAACAACACTTTAACGGGCAGTGTACCCGATCGGGTGGAGTTTCATGGTAAGTAGGGTGTCGAACACTAAGAGCGAGGTCGTTAACCTTATATTCTATCAGTATTTTAATTACTCTAATTAAGTTAATTCTAATTACTTGTTAAACCTATGGCTACAACCTAAGTTCTAATGGTAATGGGGATTTTTTTAGCCTGGAGACAGGCACTGGTTTTATGATGACAATACACAATTCTAAACACAATAAACATGCAAGAAAACAATCAGAAAGATAAAAGATCGGTACAAGTCCCCAAATGATAGAAAACCGTATTTTAAAAAAACACCCCATATTAAATCCGATTAAACGCTGGTTTGTTTGTTTAGTGCAATGATTTCTTATCTCGAAGCGGCATATCATTCCTAAGACTTAGGCGGGACATCATCCTAGACCTAGATACGTTGAATCCTGTCACAATTAACGAATACGCATAAAGCATCCTTTTAGTTTAATTATAATCTATCTAGGGATTTAAAGCAATGGTGATCTTGTTAAACCCTAGCCCATCGGGACTTTACCCACTTACTGTTTGACGGTATTTTATATACTGGTAGTTCACTGTTCAAAGCTTTATCAATTAATTAAAAACATACTTGTTGAAACATTACGGGTCACTTACCGGTCCAACTAAGCTCATAATTTAAAGACAAAGATAGAACATTATTTGTGATCCTATTGGTCCAGTAATATAAAACACGATATGGAGAGCTCTCCTGATATCTAGTTCCATCCTTTGTTAGGCGTAACTATGACACAGTTAATGATAGGTCCGCATAAACAAACACTTAACAAGCACCATTTGGAAAACATAATTAAACTTTCAGCGATAAATTAAGAAATCGATTTTAAAATAAACCAAACATTAAACCTTCATTAAGATGGCTAATACCCTAGGGTATTAGCCTATAACCATTATAATTATAAAAGCGTGATCAAATAACCAAGGTAAACTAAACGTTTTATCGAACGATACTAAAAATTAATTGATTACAAGAGTATAGGAATTACACGGTGTCTTATAAGCCAATCGAGAACAATGCTCGACCTTTGGTTGCTTTTTTTCTCAGAAATGATCGTCACTTTTATGTGTATGGTAAAAGAAAATGATTTTGCACATTGAAAACTCATTTTGAGTCTTCTATTTATAGTGTTTGAAAAAGACTGGATATGCCGAATAGTGTGTTTTTCCTTGGAGTGTGCGCTAAGTTTATAATCAATCAGATATAACTTCCCAAATTATAATTATTTACCAAATCTTTGAATAGTTATCCAGCTGGATACGGCGTATGAAGAAACATAGATACACCGTATTGGTAAGTGAAAATATGCGTTTTCTTGTGAAGTCCAGGCGTTGATACGCCGTATCTCCTTTTGTGTATACGACGTATTGAGTAGAATTAATCAATCGTTTAAATAACATCGTGTTAAGCTCCAAAAAGTGCGCCTTTTAGCATGTCTTCATAAATCACTCCGTAATTACTACAATTTACAAATTTAAGCAATTAAGTAACGATTCTTACAATAATTATATAAAAGTGGATAATTTATTCAGGATAAATGATGGTATAAATGAACGTTATTTGATGTCATCATGTACTCCACAAAAAGAATTATTGCAGTAACCAAAGTGAAAGTTATGAAGTGGTATGATTACGGCTATCTGGAAGAGATTGAAGTTCGAAGAGAAGATCAACAACTATACAAGTTCAAGGAAGGTGACTCCCAATACTTTAATTGCATGATATTAAAGACATGCTGCTTCTCTTGGTTCAAAAGAAACTCCCTAATCTTGAAAGAGATGTCATTTTTGACTTAGGTGTGGCAATTACGGATGTTTCCTATACATATATTCATCCTTAAGCGAGTGGAACCTTCAATGGGATTCGAAAGCGACCAAAAGAAGCTCAATATCACCAAGCCAGAGACATTTAGGTCCGACATCTCTAACAGGATTCCATACACTACATACAACAATCCTCAAGGAATTATCTATGAAGACAAGTACAAAGAAACAGGTTGATGCGCACGGATAAACTCTACAAGTTCAGTGACGGGACGCTCACATATGTTAGAACCGTTCTTTATGATATTGCTTCAAACATGAGGATGGATTACTTGTCGAAGAGAACATGGAGTAGTTTGGACAAAAAGAGGTCTCACATCATGATCAAGGCTATCAATCAGCTGCTGCTAGAGAGTAAGGTTTAATAGAGGAGCCTGGATAAGTTCGTTGGTATGGAGAGATTATGGGGAAGAACCCTCAGTACTGCTTCAACACAATAATGACTTTTGTCATATTTTGTAATTCTATTTCAGGTCAATCTTCGTAATATAAACTTGTGCATATGTATATAAGTAATTGTAGGACTTAAAATAGGCATATATATGTTTGAGTAAGAATATTTAAAGAATTTCTAGTAAATTCAAAAATTTTCAAACTAACATACACAAAAACCATATAATTCCTTCATACTTTAAGGGGTAGTCATCAAAATGTTCCCAAAAATAATCTGTAAATATAAGTTAGAACATTTATCCTCCCAAATAATATTTCTACAAATTTGAATCAATTGCTATCCAAAAATATCAAGAGATTTGACATTTTGATAAGGGGGAAGAGAGTGATTAAATAATAATAAACTTATAAAAATGTGATCTGAATGCTCATTGTGAACTCCTTCCTCTATTGCAAACATTTTCGGTTATCGATGCACATATGCAGGGGGAACTTTTCTAAAACGTAAAACCATCGAGGTACTAAATGTTTAATTTATATCAAAGTACCTTGATCGATGTTTTCAAATGGTTTTAAGGCTGTAAACAATACCAAAAGACCGACCCCAAGTATTAAATAAATTGGATTATAAGGTGTATAGGTATAGGTTGTTCGTTCTTACGATCCATCCAGAACTGGAGGATCTAACCCAGGGACATTCCAATAGATAGAATAGAAGTCCCATAGTATGATAAAAAAGAGAAAATTAGTGTAAGTCTTGGTGAGCATTGAAGGGGTTGAAGAATGAAAAAGGAAAGTTAAGATAATAGGTGAAAAGAAAGAAGCCCTCCGTACACTTAGACAAAAACCGGGTCAATACATATGCTATCAGAAACACTAAGTTGGTGTCTGGTATTGAAGATAGTCATCATGGATCCAGTGATGCGATGCACAACCTTCCCTAGCCACTCAAGGTCTCTCAAAAGACTCTTGTATCATTTCTCACAGAGACTACACGCATTTCTATCGACTTTCTCACTCCGAGTTAGTTGGTATTGAAAAGGTGGCAGTCTGCTCCAGCCTCCGATTACTAAAACCAAATGTGCACTATTAAGTCTAGAGCTAAAAGAGATCATCCATAAATCTCACTATGACACTATTTAAATATATTTGTTGCTTACACTCTATGAAAACAAGTAATAACTTAAGAGTCTTACGCATTATCCCTGTGATATTGCCAGAACATCAGAGTGATACTAAAGTATTCACAATGATGATGGAAATCCTTCTAGAGCCAACATCAAACAAGCTCTGCGATAGGTGACTTGTAAGATCCTATATGGATCAAACTTGTAACACTAGATATTGATTAGGTCCATATTATGCATTGACTGAATGAAGAAATTTTGTGAATATGCATAAAACACTCGAGTGTCACAAATCACTTTAGCAAGTGACACGTCGATTGATTTTCAAATCAATTTTTGATTCAATCGGTGAGACTTTGTCTTACTGGTTCACTCATACCGTGTTGTCTGCTTTGAGACGCTCTAGTAATGAGAACGGCTAGTGCAGCTGTGAAACCCTGTCAAGGAGATTCTTTAAAATTCTACCTGATCACAAGCAGTATTTATACTGATTAACAGGGAACCGTGGTTATTGCAACCGTATTCGACAAAAGTGAACAAAGACTCTTTGTCCATATATGCTGTTTATCACTAGCCCATTTATGCAGGTAATCCCGATGGTAGCTGCAGCTGGTTCAAGACAAGTCAAGATTCATAGCCACATGCTCATACTCGATCGACATATGTAAAGATATTATGAAAGCTCAAGTACATGTTTCAAGACTTTCGCTACTCTAATATCGCACGTCTTTCTTGAAGCGACGAAGTGTTAAAGTTAAAGAACTTCAAGAAAGATGCCTTATTCAAGCTTTCAAGTTAAAGAACAAGTAAAGTATGAGCATGTCGGTCTGAAGGTCACAAGTACACAAGATGGCAAAAGATCACAAGATATGATATAAAGAATTATGCTTTGCTGATTGAGTCTCGAAAGAAGTTCAAATTCACATACAAGTCAAAGCTTAAAAGAACAAGCACCTAGCCTAAAGTCTAAAGATCACTACGCATATTACAAGTTGAATGATAAAGATTCAAGACCACAAGCAAGGATAAAGACATTCATAGAATGCTAAACTTAATATTTTTGTAAAAGGATGTGACCTCCCTTAGGGGGAGATTGTTAAGAATCGAGAAAAGACTCGGTCACACCTAAAATATGTAGCTTGTAGGTCTAATATAGTTTTTGGAACCTTAAATAGGTAGAAAGGCCAAGGCCCATCTTAAAGCCTATGGCTGGCCAAACTAGAGTATAAATACCCTCTCCATAGCTTGGAGAGGGTGTTGGTTGTTCACTTTTTCATTTCATTCAAGCTAATATTCTCTCTTCCTTTCTCTCTCTAAAAGTGTTCATCCTTCCACTTTCTCTCTTTAGTTCTTTGTCATTTGAGTGTGAGTTTAGATAAATACATTTATTACTACACCTAATCTAAAATAGTATCATAATTGACGAGTGTACACATCACTAAAGTAAGAGGATTCGAAAGTACCTTGCTAGATGCTTGACCATGAGACACGTTTTTATCTTAGCCTTTTCATCATCATCCTCAACCGCTAAACACTCCAAGAACCTCTGACGAAAGCTTCTTTGTTCTTGTCCTTCGTGGTTTCAGACATTCTTCTGATAAGATGATTTGGGTTCCGTGTAACACCCCTTGGGGAGGGGGGGGGGGGGGGGGGGGGGGGGGAATTGAGTCACAGCGTAATATAGGTCTAGTGATGGTAACTTCATATACACAAGAATAATATTATATAAGAACGACCATTTAAAAGTCATTTAAAACCGATACATTGGATTTAACAAATTGTTGTTACATAAGTCTGAAACTTCACTTGTTCATTGTTTAAAATAAAAAGATTTTAGTCCATAACAAAAATATATCCCCAAAATGTAATACAACCAAAGTCTTTTATGCATAAGACTCCAAATAAACGGACCATAATGTATCCCTTTGTCTTGACCTCATTGATCTCATGAAAAACATACTTAAAACGTCAACAATAAAGTTGGTGAATTAAAAGGTATTAAAATTTAAATTGTAGGACCGCAAGATTTCCCCATGATAATGCAATAGATGCAAACATCATAAAATGTAATTACGTTTTTCTAAGCTCATGACACTGAAGCTCGACATGTATGAATTGCAAAATAAATTGCCAACATTGCCCGTGATGATGTTCTAACCCGCAACATCCCAAATCCGACATGGTATACGTTTGTTGTCCGGCTTACCGGCACAAGAGCATAACCACCCGAACGGGGATGTCAATCTCAAATAGATCTATTTATAACATTCGCGCTCACAACAAGTAATTGACAGTTCATGATAATTGGCTCAGAGGGTTATCGCTACTTAGGCAAACACGTAATCTTAATGTAAAATGTCACTTGCATCCAATTGTAAAACATGCATATGTTTCTCACCCCAGAAACTTGTAAATCATTATAAATGTAAAACGCGGGCTATGAACTCACCTCGAGTGGATGATTTAACAATGTAAATCAAATGTGTAAAAATGCGTCACAAATTCGCCCGAATGCAACCTAATTAATTATAGGCCGTATGAGTACTAAGTACTTTGAATAACTAAGACCGTATATAATTCTATATAGCTACATCACCATCTAATCGTATTTGTGAAATCATATTTAAAAAGTAAAACGTTTATAAATATCTCTTTAGTAAAAGCGGCGTAACTTTCTTGTTTTAAGTCCATTTCTTACGTTTCTTACGTCCACGCTTTCGTATTAAGAAGAGTTATCAAAATATTACATTTTCATATTTTAAGTCCTCTGGTGAACAGTACTTTTTACTGTTCATGCACTTTTATAAATTTATTTTTATAAATTTAACTATCGTAAACTCGTAAACGTCGTATCTTATTCGTTTTAACTCCGATTTTAGTGATTTTTTCGAACACGTCTTCGTAATTAATTTTTTTATCTAACTAATTTATATTCAAAATGTATCGAATGAATATTATTTTTACTGTTGAGAGTTTATATAATTATTTTTATAAATTTTAATTAGCGTAAACACGGAAAAATCCATAACTCCTTCGTTATTGATCAAAAAATTATGATTCTTAATGTTTTGGAATCCTAAAATTATGTACTTTCTGAGAAAAATAACCAACCATTTATATCAGATGTGGTTTGTAATAGTTTTTATAAAATTTCTTTTATAAACGCGTTTATCATCGTATATCTTGTAAATGCCGTATCTCCTTCGTTATAAATCGGTTTTTCGAGTTCTCTACATGCCTACGATCCTTGTAACTTGTAGTATTTTATAAAAATATAAAATAAATACATTATTTTTTGAATTTGATCAGACCCCTTTTGATCTTTTTGTTAAAATGTGTTTAAACTTGTTTTTGTAACTTTTTAGTTTAGTAACTTTGTTACAAGTCCTTTACAACAAATTATACCACATGTCTTACATACTTAAGGTCCTTAGTCCATGATTTGTCCAAATATTTTCCAAGATAACAAGATCAACAAGTCCTTATACTCATAAACTTATTAAGTAACTTTTAAAACCACTAGTTTATATATACTTTTTATACATAAACCTGTAACACCCCCATTTTTACATATAGCAGCGGAAGCTATAAGGGTATAACTTTCAAGGGTACAACAGTTCATAAATCATAGAAAATGATTCAAAAAGAGTCATTTTTGAAAGTAAAGTTATCATTCATTTATTTCATCAGAATTTATACAAAAGAGAGGTCCCAGAATCTAAAATACAACATTTGAATGATAACGGTTTTTCCATCTTCGTGTCCTCGTCACTCCGTGCCATTAGTTACCTGAGATAAAACATGCTAAAAAGTCAACACAAAGGTTGAGTGAAATCCATAGGTTTAAGTAATATAATTTGAATGCAAATGTGATATTTGGGTTACGTTGATATACCACCCAGTATTTGAAAACATAATTTATGTATTGCCATTAGCTCCATGAATTCGATGCCTTAGGTTATAATATGATAATAATGCCCCTGCTGTTACCGATGGCCAAAAACCCGCGTGATTTCTAATGATGTGCAATTGGTTATCGTAACTGGATACACCAACGGGGAGTCCAACCCAAATATATATATTCAAATCATTCGCGCTTACTACGGAGAGTAATTAACGGTTTCATGATTATGGGACTTAAAAGGCAAAGAAGTTACTTAGGCCAATAGTAAATTGAAATAACAATTAGACAAACTGCATTCATGTTTATAGCATGTATCTCCCTCGCGGGTTTTATAAAAAAATGAAAAGCGAGCTATGAACTACACACTTAACATTGATAGGGAAATTGATAGCTAAGTATAAGGAATGAAATAACGCTATCAACACGGCAAACACAGACAACCTGGTTAATAATAATGGCAAGTATTAGTTGATTGTATAAATAAGTTTTTGGATATCGATGTTGGTTTTGATATAAAAATTATCATAAACAACGTTCGGCCCATATAGTTTGAAGCATTCAAGTAAACGTTTTGTGGAGCAAGGGCGCTTAAAAACATAAACCCAACAACACAGACAGAACGTAATACCAAGATTAAACTTCTTAGATGAACCCTATTATTGTGGTATGATATGGATCCGGACATGATTTTGAAAAGCACATCAATGATGAAAGAAATAAGGATAGAACATAAGCATTTTTAAAGCATTTTATTCAATATCAGAGATGTTTAAGGCACGAGGAGCGTTAATTAAAGTTATGTCATATAATGTTTTGAATATGATTTTACACTTTTTCAAAATGTTACATTTTAGACCCTAGGGTTTGGAAAATTGCAAGTAGACCCCTAGGGTTTGCATTTTTACGACTTTGGTCCTTCAACTTTGATTGATATACTAAGTAAACCTTGTACTTTAAAAAGTGCCATAATAGAACCCCAATATTTATAAACTTGATAAAATGACACATTTAGTCCTTTTAGTTATAAGTTTCAGAAAATTACGATATATACCCCTTGCATGGATTATAATTAACAAAACATGTCCAAATTGCATGCAAGCTAATTTAACATTTCAAAGTCTTTTATAAGTTATAAGTAAATCTAAAATAAGAAGTTTTATCATAACACAAGTTTAAATAACGATTCGTAATCAGAAAAGTAAAACGGGTCAAATTAGTGTTTTAAATGAAAACGCGCGGTTATTTAGGACCAAATTCTCTATGACATTAAACAAAGCACTTATTTTAACATTAATAAGTACTATTAGGATAGAATAATAGCAAATAGTTTAACAAGTTTAGCTCAAGTTAAGTAAAAACATGAAATTTAGGGTTTCGGGTGTGACGGTTTTGGATCAAAAGGCATAACACTTAGGTTTTGAGTTCAAAGCTTTATATTATGATTTTAGCAATATACATATGAAAATTATGACATTATGAAAGCAGAACATAAGCTTAGAGAACCTGGTTTGAGCTTATAGCTTGGAAACGGGTCAGAATCGGGACTTTCGACTTCGTACGGCTAGAGTAACGAACCCGGCCTCGTTTCTTGGTTTCATTTTGTTACTTTCTATATCTAGAGACTTAATTAAGATCTTTTAGAATTCATATTGAGCAAGGATTTGCTACTATGAAGGGTTATAGAGGAGGAAGTGGGGGATGAAGAAGAATGAAGAATTAAAAGAGAGATGTGGCTTCAATTTTGACCATGGGATTGTTAAAGAAGGTAGGTAAGCGGCTCCAAGGTTTCTAGAAGAGTTCTTGGGTGGTCATTTGCACATGGTCGCAATTTAGAGGGGTTAAAATGGTCATAGAAACAAACCGGGTCTATTTTGGGTTCGACGAGTTCTTCATAGATTTTAACAAGGTATATTTTGCATACTCTTGATTAGGAATGATGGAATACAAATCCTAGGGCTTATATAAAGTATTATCAATGAAGTTTGGTCGTTGGTTTAAGTTAAAATGGGTTGAAATTGAGAAAACGGGTCAAAGTTACAATTAGGGCATAATTAGGGTTTTCTGGATTTGTTAAGGTTTTCTAGGCTTTGATTTCTTGTACATTGCCAAGTTAATGATAGATAATGATTTGTAAACTCATTTTATGAGTTTATAATGGCCCTTGGTTGGTTATTTGGGATTAGAATGGTTTAAAACGAGTAAACGGGTTAAATGAACCAATTAGGTACATTTAGGGTTTCTAGGATATGTTTTACGTACAAGTGAGGTAAAATGATGAAGTAATGATGAGATAATGATTGAATAGGATTGATATGATTGTAAAATAAGCTTTTACAACTTATTTGAGTGTTGGTTTGGGTTTACAATGGATAAAAGCCAAGAAACAGGTCATGGTTTAGAAACTAGCTCGGTTTTAGGGTTTAGGGTTTTGAATTAGGGTTTTGAGTGTAAAAAGATGTATGAAAGCTTATGAATAGAATATTTAGGGTTTACATCTTGTAAAATGAGTATAGTAGCTTGCTCACAAGTGATAGTGAAGAGATGAGAATGAAAATGGAGGTAAAACGGCTATTTTATGGATTGAGCTTAATGACTTATACATTGAGCTTTTAAGGACTTGTACTTTGATTTAAAGAGATTATATATTTCAAATGAGATGTTATATTACTTGTACATATGCTTTAGTAGCTTGTGCATTCACTTTAGGGGTTAACCCTTCCATGAGATTAGGGTTTAGGGCATCCGATAATGGTTTAAAGCCCGTTTTGATATGATGTTGCAAATGGTACCTTTTAGGAATATTGTACCTTGTAATAATGATATTATGATATAGAATTGATATGTTATGATGTTTTCTTGACATATATGAAGATAGGATTGCCATACGTAGGTTGTCTGAGTCCGTTAACTTGAGTTATGCAGGTTATATTGCATATTGAGATATTGGCAAAGTAATGTAATGTAATAAAGCGAAAAATTTCCCTGAAAAATGTGAGTTCATATATAACTGATAGATTGTACATCATCTAACTTAATAGATGGATATTTACATTTATGAAAATTATGGGTTGTTATAGGCTATAATTGAGGCGTTGATTCCAAACTACTAAATGATTGGCTGTGATGATATTAAATGTGCTGGCATGGGAGTAAAAGGACGAAAATGCCCTTGGGCTTATGGCTATAAAATGGATCAGACATTAGACGCATTCATTCTATCTTTCATTCTGTTTTCTTTTCTTTCACACTTATAGCTTATTAGCTTAGGAGTAGGAGAAGGATTAATATAGTTTTAGCTTATTTAGTTTTCTTATTGTAAAAGCTTATTGAAGCTTATTGGATCTTATTGTATTGGTTTATTTTGATGAATGAAGATGCTTTTAGTTAAGGTTGGTTTTATTAATGCTTATTTACTTTTTGCTCATTTTTTATGCTTATTCTTCTACTCCTTCTCTTTTGCTTATCTCCAAATAAGCTCTCTCTTATAGCTTATTTTTAGATCCAATATCTTAAGCTTATATTCAAATAAGTTCCATAGCTTATTTAGACTAGCTTATTTTATATTGTTTTCGGTTTTAAGTATTTTCAAATAAGCTTTTATAGCTTATTTCGAGTGCTTATTTTCAGCTTATTTCAATTGCTTATTTTTATTTGAGCTTATTTTTATTAGATCTAAATCGTTAATTATACCCGATTCCCGTTCACTTTTCGGAGTAGAACACCTAGGTTTCGGGTGGATTTAGATTTAAAGTTTTCATTTTTATTAGCTTATTATCTTTAGAATAATCTCTAGCTTATTAATATATATTGTTTATCATAACTTTGATTGTTTTAATGTTGATGAAATCGATCTAACACTTCGGCGAGGAGCTTATGGGTCTTATAAGCTTATTTTACTACTAAAGTTTCAAGCTTTTTAAGGTTTTATTTAGCTAATTAGTGAATAAAGCCTATAACTTTACTAGCTAATTAGTTATATAAAAACTAATAAAGTTTTAATCTTTAGTGTTTAATTAAGTTTATAAGATCGGGTGGTTTAAATTCGTCTCTAGTTTTTTCAATCGGGTTCTACTTTCTTTTCCTTTTCTCTCATTAGTAGTTGTAGTTTATTATTTAGTTTAAAAATGTTTATGCTTGTTAATTTGATTTTTATTGCTAGCTTAATTAGTATGCTTAGTTAGTAGTTTATTTATGCTTGTTAAGTGATTGTGATTAGTGAAATAAGTGTGGATTTAAACAGGGATTATTGATTAATAGTTTTTGGATAATTTAGATTTCTTATTTGATTACTTTGAAGGGCAAAATCCAGAGAAATAATCAAACATCAAATATAGTAATTAGTACCTTTATAAGAAATTGTTTTCAAAATAAACCAACGTTGTGAGAAAATAATCTTTTTACGGGTAGTAATTCGTCATTAAAAACTTTAATTCACACTTAAGGATCTTTTCATGTCACTTAGCAAGCATATTCATCTTAAATATCTTTTTGATCATTTAGCTTAATCGATTATGTTTGTTTATGCTAGTTTAGTTATGATAATTAGTGAGTAGTTTTATTATGCTTGTTAAGTGAGTAGTGTTTGGTGAATTAAGTGTGAAAATAAAAAGTGATTATTGATTAATAATTTTAGATTATTTAGATTAGTGTTTTGGTTATTCGAACGGGCAAAAGCTGTAAGAGTAATTAGGCATTAATCTAGTAATTAATATCTTGATAGAAAATTATTTTCAAAATAAACCAACGTTGTGAGAAAATAATATTTTTACGGGTACTAATTCGTCATATAAACCATTTTTCACACTTAATGAACTTTTCGCCTCACTTGACAAGCATATTCGTTTATTTTTTTTTTTTTCATATATATCTTTGTTCCTATTTGCTTTGCTTATTATTATTTAGTATTAATTTAGTTTATTATTTTAATTAGTATAAATACCAAAACCAAAACAAAAAGATAATCAAGCATCAAACGAAAAACATTAACGTGAATCTCAATTCAATTCTCGTCGTGGATACGACATCCGGAAGATTGATTATTACTTTTCCTAAAGTAATTTTTACATCTAAACGGGAAAAACTATATATATTACTACGACACATACCAAGCATATTTGCAATATAATTTATCATATTTTATGGTTTTTAGTCCGTTTTATAGTGTTTTCCGAAGTATAAATGATGTGTGTTTAAGCACACATCAAATTCCTCCAAACTTAGCCATTGCTGGTCCCACACGTAATGTTTATAATACACGCCCGAAAATAAATAAGTTAACCCCCTTAACTTAATAACCCCTCACATCAAACAAGAACAGAAAAGGTTCATTAAGAGAGTTTGAAATCATTTGTTTCTAAAGCGCCCCCGTTTTAACCATTTATTCATTAATAGATAAAAACTAAAAATTTATTAAAATATATAAAAGGCTTTAAGAACGAGAGTTCGTCATCCTTGATTTTCACAATCCCCAAACCAAGCTTAAAACAAAATCACAGTTAAATATAAGATTAGATGCTAACACTACTCATAAATGCTAACTGTGTAAACGATTACTTTTTGCTCCCTTATTCCTAATTCCTCTGCGGATTTTATTTGGAAAATATAATGTGAAATGAGATCACTTATTTTAATAGCTTATGGTCTTATTTTTATAAAGGAGACCGATTTAAACTATAATTAGTTTGAAATCCTTTCCTAAAGAAACGATATGCTGAGAATAAGGTCCACATTAAGGTTCTAATTTCGCATGATTTAGGGGTTTATCCTTTTTATTTCATCCGAAACAACTCAACTACGAGTCTAGAGACGGAGGCTTTATTTAGATAACCCCGGAGTCGAATTTGGCTTTATTATCATTATTAAGCAACAATATTAGCCATCGGTCCTTTAAACAACTGAGACATCGGGAGTGAACCGACAGGAAACAATAGTCTTATTTCGACCTCGGTAATTTCCTCGACCTTTTTGTAGGCTGAGTCAACGGGAGCGAACCGTCAAGAAACAGTAAACTTTTATCAGTCTCGGATTATTATTATTATTACCTCCACCATTTAAACAACTGAGACATCGGGAGCGAACCGACAGGAAACAGTAGTCTTATTTCGGCTTCGGTTTATTACATTATTATTATTATAGCCAAATTTCAAGTCCTGTGGTCTATAACTACCTAGACAACAGGAGCGAACCGTCAGGAATCGGTAGCCTATTTCCCCACAACATTGACAAAACCTCGATGTGTACCTTACTTTCATCAGAAGAAATCTCTACGAAGGGATTAAAAACAAAGAATCATAAAAACCAAGCAACTTTATTTATTGAAAATTATTATTTTTATAGTTTTTAAGCTGATGGGAGCAAAAAGCCACAATTAACCTCTATGAGCTTTAAAGAGATCCAACTGCTCCACGCTTAGCATCTAAATTATATTCAACTCTATCATTTTTCTTTCTTTGCAAAATTTTTAAGTCTTGCAAACGCTTAGTCTCGAAAGCTAATGGGAAAGCTAGAGTTCTATACTCGGTCAAGTCAAAATATCCCTAGTTCTAGCCTAAGGGCCTACTTATTTCTATATATTTTTATAACACACAATTTTTTTACTAAAATAAAACAATATATTGGTTAAAACGGGGTTTCCGGATGTTTCGTGGGACAAAGACAGCACATGATGATCTTTTGATTAGAAATCCCACCAAACACTTAGAAGCTGAACATGGCCTCCAATGTTCAAAAATATGTCGGTTGCCATCACCCACACCTTAAGGACGGAAAAAGGCAAATGCTTAAATTTCAAGTGATAAAGGGGGAAGCAAATCATATTATATTAGTATATTTATATATTTATATATATATATATATATATATATATATATATATATAATATTATATTAAATCTTTTAAATTTTTTTTATATATTTTATATCATGATCAGGATAGAGGATTCCTAAGTTATATTCAAGCAAATGATCAGAGACCAGAGTGATTTTGTGGTTTGAAAACAAGCGTCGGAGGTCTTCACGTCATAGGAAATCCTGCAAAGCAAAAACAGTAATACCCACGAAAACACAACATAGAGAGAAGGGCACCTACCCTTCACTTAAGCTAAAAATACATCTACTTATTCAAAATAAAAAACTAAAAATAGATAGATATGTAGAATTAACACGGGTTGCCTCCAGAAGAACGCGCTTGTTTTTGTATCGAGTACTAGCTTGGACTATTGTGTTTACTTACTTTTTGATTTTGGGTTCAAATCATCTCCAGATGTTAAGGTAGGGATGGTATGCGATACATCACCTCCTTTGGTGAGTATAACGCAGGACAGGGTGATGGATATGATGAAAACCAAAAGAAGAGGTCCTCATCACCCTAGTCTTCTCACATGACTGTGTTAGGAGGAAAAAAAATGATCATAACTTTCCACTTCCTTAAGCTTAATTGCCTTAGAAGCAAGGGATGGTGTGACAAAGTAGGGTATAGACTTTTATAGGTAACTACTGCAGGGAGTGGGAATCATAAGAATGATCCTGTCGTCGATAAGTATGCTTACAAATAATAGTATATCTCCCTCTGATATCGTAATATACATCATCAATTTTAGTTGAATTGTATCGTCTAGACCGATCTCAGCGGTGAGCTCCTCCAATTTAATGTCACTAGTCTCTAAGGATCTAGACACCGAGTCTGGGTTACTAAGGTTCATAATTCAATGGTGCTGGCTTAGGAGGGTCAGACTACTATATGTTCCTCAATCTCTCATTAAAAGTGGATTTTTCATAATTATAAAGGCTATTGATTGTGCTTGTAGTTGTAGGGCCAGCAAACTAAAACAACACTTTAACGAGCATGTTGTACCCGGTTCAAGATTAGAAGTTCGCGGTAGTAGCGGTGTCAAACATTCAAGAGTGAAAAACATTAACTCCTATATTCTATCAGTATTTTAATTAGTCTATTTACTGGTTAAACCTAGGCTATGTACGTTGTCTAATGATATAGGGGTTTTCAGCCTGAGAGACTGGCATATGTTTGGTGATGACATATATCAATTCAATAGACAATAAACACAAAAAAAGAAGATTGGAAGATAAAAAAGCGGTACAAGCCAAATGATAGAAAACTGTATTAGCCATATTAAATCTGGTTCAATGCTAGTTTATTTGTTTTAGTGCAATGATTTACTTATCTCGAAGCGGCAAATCATTCTTAAGACTTAGATAGGACATCATCCTAAGACCTAGACACGATTAATCCAATCACAATTAACGCATTCGCATAAAGCATCCTTTAGTTTAATTATAATCTATCTTAGAGAATTAAAGCAGTGGTGATCCTGTTAAAACCCTAGCCCAACGGGACTTTACCCACTTATTGTTTAACGGTGTTTTATATACTGGTAGTCCACTATTCAAATTTTTATTAGTTAATTAAGAGCATGATTGCTGAAACATAAACGGGTCACCTACCGGTCCAATTAAGCTCATAATTCAAAGACAAAGACAGAACGTTATTTGTGATCCTATTGGTCCAGTAATATGAAACACGATATGGAGAGCTATCCTGGTATCTAGATTACTTGGTCCGTATCACTAGATCCAGTTGAATGATAGGTCGCATATTCAAACACATAAACAAGTATGAGGTGATAAACATAATTAAACAATCAAAGATAAATTAAGAAATCGATTTTAAAACAAACCAAACATTAAACTTTCGTTAAGATGGCTAATACCCGAGGGTATTAGCCCACAACCATTGTAATTATACAAGCGTAATCAAATAATTAAAATCGAATGATTAAGAGAGTAAAAATTACACGATGTCTTCTATGGAGTCGTGATCAATGCTTGACCTTGGTGGCTGATCTTCTCTTCTAAAATTCGTCTTTTAGTGAGTATGGTATAAATGATATGATATTGCACACTTAAAACTCATTTTTGTTTTCTATTTATAGTGTCTAAAAAAGACTCGATACGCCGTATCTGTCAAGGTCGATACGGCGTATTGGGCTGGATTCCTTGGAGTGCACACTACGTTCAAATAAATCAGTGATATCATTCCCAATTTACTTGATTTACTTTATCTTCCCAAAGTCTTGATTGTAATAGGGACCTTGATCATAGATGGGCATGTTCCCTGTTTGACAATCAAAGCCCGGGTGAGGGATTCCTCCACAATACTCACACGAGTATGTCTCCATCCGATGTTGCGGGGGCTGGTTAAAGAAATTAGGACAATTTCCACCATTATGAGGACCCCCGCAACATGAGCAACTACGATTAGAACAATATTGCTTCACCGCTTGAGCAAGTGCATCAACTTGCTCTTGTAGCTCCCGGATAGACATAGCGGATAAAGAATTAAACGGTAGAAGAGGGAAAGAGAAATAGAATTAAACTATTAGAAGATAAAGAAGAATATTTTTTTAGATTTTTATAAAGAAAATAAAATATATATATAATATATATATATATATATATATATATATAAGAGAAAATAAAATATAATTGGAAAATATTTTTGGTATTTTTTAATAAGATATATAAAATAAGAAAATATTTTGGATTTTTTTATATTTTTTATAAGTACGAAAATTAACTTCCGCAGAAATGGATCTTCCAGAACTAACTTCAACACCAAACTGTGTCAATCGTACACCTACCCCCGGCAGCGGCGCCAAAAACTGATTTGTCATAAACGACTGGTCGAGTAATATAATATAAGTAATCACGTAGGATAAAAACTACTTTAGTAAAATTAATATTAGATCCTCCGGATGTCATGTCCCAACGAGAGATGAATTTGAAATTCACGAAAGCGTTCCAAATTAATGCTTAAATATCTTTTAATTTTTGGTTTTGTGATTTAAAACTAAAGATAACAATATACTAGATTATACTTAATTAACAAGCTAGTTATTAAAGATGACAAATAATATCTAATGGAAAATAACGCTTGCAAGTAAAAGTGATTCAGATTCTTAAGTGTGAAGTTTTTAGATCTTAATGACGAATAATATCCGTCTAAATAATCGTTTCCTCAAAACGTTGGCTTAATATTGAAAACAACTTTTTATCGAGATATTAATTACTAAATTAATGCCTACTTAATTTTACGGCTTTTGCCTGTTCGACTAAATAAAACACTAAACTAAATAATCTTTGCAAATCATTAATCACTAATCACTTATTAAATTCCACACTTAATTCACTAAACACAAATTTACTTAACAAGCATATATTAAACCTCACTAACAGCATAATAAACAAATAAGCTAAAACCTAAACAAATATCAGCTAATATAAATTTTAAACTAAGAAAATTGAAATAGGAAAGAAGAAAGAACCGAATGTGACACCGAAGCCTTAGGTTAATCAATAACCACAAATAATTGCCCCAACGGGTGTCTTTGCCAAACACCCGCAAAGTTATTCAAATGTGTGCTATTGGTTACCGACAGTATATGTTAGGAATTTTGTATAATAGACTTAATTCTGTTAGTATTATAGTTAGTTCTGCTAGTGTAATAGTTAGTACTGGTAGAAGGTTTATCATAGTTAGTACTGGCAGTATTAAATAGTTAATACTGTTTATGTAATAGTTAAGTCTGCTTACGCAGAAATTAGTTAGAGTTAAAGATATGCATGAGATATCTTAGGAAATGATATGCATTATCTTTATACGCGTTTTGTAAAGCCCATTAGGGTTTCCTTAGTCTATAAAAGGATCCCTAGGCATAGTTAGTAGATATAGTTCTACACAAGATCATAGAGATCAAATAGTAGTTTGTAATCTGTAACCTAGGCAGATTCAAAGTTCAATATAAAAGTGTTTTGATTATTTTGTTCTTCTTAGCATTGTTGATTAGTTTTCGCATAATCAATAGCGTTCAATCAGTGTTTCATTATTGTTGCTTTGGATTTATCTAAAGTAACAAACCCTTTACAAGCTAAAGGTTAAGATTCATTAAGCAACGGGATCCTACACTTTGTCACACTTTTATGTTGTATCTTGTATTTATTTCCTTAGTCTCATGATCGAATTACTCGAAGCAGTTATTTATTTTATATTCCGTTATTTGCAAAGAACAAGTAAGGTGTAGTAGGGAAATGGACTAGTTCAAGGCCCCTAAGTGTATGATTAAATGCATTTGAAATTTATTTAGAGTGTGATAACCTATGAGGGGGCAAGGTAGTATAAAGGACTGTTACCGATGGTTTCCTTTTCTACAGAATTCATGTTTTCTAGACAAGTCACTGCGATTATAGACTAAAAGGCTGGTTTTTCTAAAAACTACACATGCATATTCATCACAAGAAGGAAACACCACTATGATCACACCCTAGGTTTCATACAATCATAAATAAAACAACAATAGAAGGTTTAGCCAATTTGTAAGATAAAACAAAGACATAATAATGAATCAAATTTACAAACACATTTAGACAATTGAATGCTTTAGATAGTCTTACTTGATTAAATCATGAATTAAAGAGAGTTCAATAGGGTTTTGGGGCAATAAAATCATCCCGAACAGTGGCTAAACGAAATAGGGTTCGGTCCCTTTCTTGTAACTCTAAAGTTTACACACTTAAAACCTAATTTCGGGTTTGTATATATGAAAATCGTTGTGACGACATCGCGTTTTATTGTGGACTGTCGTCATGATTGAATATTCAAGATATTGGCTTGGGGGTGTTGTAAACAAGTCGAGTTCACGACGCGTATGGACAATCGCGTGTCCAACAGTCATAGTTTTTTTGATTATTTTTTTTTTTTTTAAATTTCACTTGAGCGACGTCGACATTTAACTTTTATTTGTCGTAAATAATTATATTTCGTATTTTAATTATGAAGGAAAATTTTGAAAATTTTTATTTGGACGCTTTGCGAGTCAAAGTTTGATTCTCGCGTTCGTTAATTATTTTAAGCATCGTAAAAATTTACGACGCGCCTCGTTATTAATTTTAAGATCGTAAATTTATTATTTTTACGAATGCCGTCTTTTGTTTCTTGTCTCGAGCCGGACTCGCAATTTAAAGTGTACACATCTTACAAATTGTTTTAAATTAAATTTAGTGTGACGAAATAAAAATATTTACGAACATGATGTAACCCGAGTTGTTGGCCGATTTTAAAATAAAAGAAACGTTTTTGTAATTGTTTTGCAAGACTTAAAGGACGGAGAGACTAAAAGTGCCAAAGTGCCAAACTTTATTTCTATATAAAGCCACCTACACACACTTATAAACTTTTAGTCAAAAATTTATATTCTTCTCCCTTGATTTACTAATTCATGAACGGCCACCACTTTAAACCATTTTCGGTCAATTATTCTGGACATGCAACTACTCTGATTACATATTATTGATCCTCTTATCAAGGCCTACATATCCCACTAATAAAATCATACATGCAATGGGTTTTGAAGAAATATTATTTTCGGGTTTAATTCAAGTGTTTCGAATAGAAAAGTGTCGCTCCGCGCACTATTGATAGGAGAGAGAGAGTGAGAGATATCATAGGAATAGTTTGTTTTTATAAAAGAAAAATGTAAATGTCATCTCTGCTTCTTGAAGACGCGTGCTGCTCCCCCCCTCCCGACACGCTTACACAAGGGAACAAATGCGGACTCTCTTATTTAGATGTGTGTGTGTTTGGTGTGGACGTTGTTATAATAGCATTGTGAACATTCTTTTATAATTATTTCATTTGTTTCGTTCATTTGATTTGATATTATTCGTTGCATGTGATGAAATCCGTGGGATTCTTGCGTCGTCAAGATAGATTTTGCTATTGGTTGATTGAGTGAGTTGAGTATTGTTTATAGGCCATTTTAGATGTGTCGTGAATGAATTTTTGTGTCAAAAACGAATTTTGGCATGTTTTATAATATATACATTCTGAGCAGAAAGTTTGACATAAAAAACGAGGTATGAGATTTTGTGAAATCTGATTTTTGATTTAAAATTATGATAGAGCTTTCTTAGACAATCGTTTTGATATAAAATAGAGCTTCTAACTTTGTAACACCCATTTTTGTCATTATTAGCAGACGTAAAGCTAAATCTGGGGTATTACTTCATAGTACAACAGTCATAATCATAAAAAACGACTCATAAAGAGACGTTTTGGAAAAATATGTTATCATTCATTTATTCATCAGAGTTTTTAAAAACAGAGGTCCCAAAATCTAAAAACATAAAGTTTGAATGATAACAGTTTAGCCATCTTCAAGTCCGTGCCACTCCGTGTAACACCCAAAAATGTGGTGCGAGCGGTAATGTGTTTCCGGGAGCGTTGCTTTAATAATACCATTTGCAAAGTCATGTGAGAAACGACTCTAAGTATAGGTCTTGAATGTATTCTTGAAAAGTTTGGACTCCCATTGCTCCAAATAGGCCGAGCATCTATTTATCACCTGAGAAAAACATGCTTAAACGGAGTTCAACATAATGTTGGTGAGTTCATAGGTTTTCGTATAAAGTAAATTGTAAATCCATAAACTTTTTATATAGGTACTACTGTGTTTACAAGTTTCGCCCAGACAAGACGTGCAACAAACAAATACAGACTTTTTATAGTTTCAACTTTTTTAAATTCCTAAAATTGTTTGAAGTATATATTTTAATGACATGATGATCCCAAATGTTTCAAGTAGATTATTATAATGAACACGATATCCAAAATTGTTATTTTTTTCTAGTAGATTTTATATATGAGACACAATATCCAAAAATGTTTCAAGGTGATATTATAATGAGAACAATATCCAAAAATGTTTCAAGTTTATATTTGAATGTGCACAATATATCAAAATGTTTCAAGTAGATATTATAATGTGTACTCTAATAGCATCTAATGTTTTCAAGGATTTATTGTTATGAGCTCAATATATCTAATTTTATTTCACCGTATATTTTGTATTGTGCATCAATATCCAATATATTTGTTTCTAGTATGATTTTGTATGAGCACAATTATATCATTATATTTCATAGTTTATTATATTGTAATGAGCACAATTTTATCTAAGGGGGCTAGTATGTATGAGAAAAATGATTTCGAGTTCTCTAAGTTCTTGGATCTGCGTCGTAGTCTTTTAACGTTGCCACTTATTCAAGGCTCGGTAAAAATATCATTAGTATTCTGGTTGGCCTGTTGATACCAATACAGTACGTAATCGACATGATAAATCGTTCGTTTTGTTCGATCTCGAACTCTGTGAGATGCTCATCACCCGAACGGGGGTTGTCAATCACAACGAGATCTATTTTATAACATTCGCGCTCACTCCTCCTAAGTGTTTTATGTTCATGTAACCTATGCTATCAGTAATTATTCTTAAGTCTAGTAGGTGTTTACGTCTAAAAGTTAAACCAGGATTCTATCTCATCGCATGACAAGTAAAAAAAAGTGCATATTTCAATTTGTAATAAACATGTAAATGCATTTGTAAACACAAGATTTTCTCACCCAAAAACTTTAAAACAAATCAGGTAAAACGTGGGGGTGATGAACGCACCGAGTTCTGATATCCTAATATTCGCAGAAATTGAGTCACGTAAAAGTTCGAATGCACCTAAATTATCTTAGGTCGTATAAGTACCGAGTTAGTACTTTAATTGATAAAATTGAATGTTATCTATAGAGTATATCGTACTATCGTTCGGGCTATCATAATTAAAGAGGTCATGACATGACGTACGAGGAGTTAGGACACTTTAAATCGTAAATCCAACAACTCGTCGATACGCCATCCGATGAGGCTCATTAGAAACCCTCGTAATATAGTACTTTGATACAATAATATTCGTATATTCATTTTGCTCAAATAACCAACTAATAGTTATTGGTAAACATTGTATGTTTAAGAAGTTAAAACGTTTATAATTACCGTTTTAGCAAAACTGGCGTAACTTTCGCGTTTTAAACCCGATTCTCGCGTTTCTTATGTCCATCTTTTCGTATCAAGACGAGTTATCATAAATTGACATTTTCGAATTTCGGACCTACTGGTGAACAGTAAAAATTACTTGTTTCACATCAGACCTTATGTATAATTTTTATCGATTTAATTGTCGTTTAAAGCCCCGTAAATCGTTCGTATTTTTTTCGTTAGCTCCGTTTTTAGTGATTCTTTTCGAGGAAGTTCTCGTATTTGAAAGTTCTATATTTTTATGAGAGTTTTCCAAAATTATTACCTTTCTGTCAATGAATTGTACTTTTAATGAAAATATGTTGTATATAAGTTTTAATTGTCGTAAACTCGCGAAATTCATAACTCGTTCGTTATTAATTGAAAAATTACGATTCTTATCATTTTAGAATCCTAAAAATATGTATTATTTGTTAAAAATTTCAACACTTGCTGTTTATAGATTTTTATATAAAATGTTTTTTATATAAATTTACTTATGACTTCGTTTATTAAACGTATAATCGTTTTTAACGTAACTTTTTCGTTATTAATCAGTTGTAACAAGTTTCTTACCTTTTTCGGAATCGTCGTGAAATGTATTATTTATAAAAACATAAATTGATTATGTAATAAATTTGAATTTGGGGACAGATGTTTGTCTTGAGTTTGTTGTATCATTTTGATATTTTCTTTATTCTTTACCATTTTTGTATTTCTACCCACAAGTCTTCTATATCATAATTTAATATTATATATATCCTTTTATTGCATTTACTTGTCCATAATAAGTCCTCATGTGTCAAGTTATCAAGGTTACAAAATCTTGATATAATTAAAATCATAACTTTTACTTACGAAATCTTTAATTTACTAGTTTTGGTCCATATTCATTATTTTTAATAACCTAGAGTGTAAATCATTGTGTGACTATTTTAACTTGATGTCATAAACATCATAGGATATATAAAGGTGGTACATTATGATGACAACATTAAAAAACTTTCTCTTTACATGTTAATAATCCTAAATGGTGATTAAGCTATATAGAAGAATCATATTGCTAAAAATGAATAGTGTAAGAACATAAGAGTTCAAGTAAACCTTAAGGTATGATGTTGATGAGAAACAAATGCTAAACCGTGTTATAGCCTTTAAAGTAAACAAAAGCATTCTCTAAGAAAACCTTAATTTTTATTCAACAAAAGCCCTAGACTTCCTTTTTCTTTGCATTATCACTGGAAAAGGTTTAGCATTGCTTGGGTTCACTTAGAATACCTTAGAATGGATGTGTATAGGAGTGTATGGGTTGTATAAAAATTGATATGGTTTGGTAGTGTGACTTGTGTTATGGTGAGCTAGGAGCACAGAAAAGGAAAGAATGAAGTTTGATTTTTAGATAGGAATACTTGTAAGACTTCTAGCTTACTAGTAGTTAATATGTATACTATGGTATAGAATTAGTCAAAAGAACAAGGTATGGTGTAGGGTATGGCCTCTTATGTCTTAGGTTGGCCCATGGGGTATGGTCCTTAGTCAAAGAGACATGAAATGACTAGGTAAGGTGTGCATTAATGAGGTAAGGTGTAGATTAAATGGAAGTATGGTGTTCTTTTGACTACTTGGAAGAGTTTTATGATATTACTTGCATAAATGGCATGAATTTCGGCATACATGAGATATATATGATATATTTGAGTAACTTTTATGTATTGGGTATAAAAGTGGGTATTTGTTGAAGCGTAGAAAAGTTTTTGTGGTTCCGGGAGTGCCTAAACGCAATTTATCGCGAAACGTATACACTTTACGTATCCGATAAAAATAAAATGAACAAAGTTAATAATTATTCTCAAAATAATTATATAACCCTTGATTGATGTAAACATTTAATTGTTTGATGCCCGTTTACATTGAACGCTAATTTTTAGCTTACGCGATTTAGCTTAATATTTACGATTTAAAGCAAACGCGTACAATACAAAAGGTACATTGTGGATTTATCGACGTCGTCAATGACTTGAAAACACAGGGTGTTATACTCCGTGCCATGGTTGCTTAATTACCTGAGATAAACATGCTAAAAAGTCCACACAAAGGTTGAGTGAAATTCATAGGTTTATGATAAATAGTTGAATACAAGTCATCATAAACAGTGGGTTACGTTGTTATATACCCATAAGTGTTTGAAATGGTTGAATACAAGTTAATATGATGGTAATAATTACAACGAATACAATTATCATGGAAAACAGTATTAATAGTATATTATTGCGTCTAAAGCTCATGGCACACAAACTGACTTGTGTATATATCAATAATGATATATATAATGATAATGGCCCTGGTGTAGGTAATTTCCATATACCTATGAGATTATTCGCGTTCACTCGCAAGGCCTATCACCATATTTGCTAACACAAACGGGATTCATCAATCCCAATAGGCCTATCACCATATTCGCGTTCACTCGCAAGTGATTAATGGTCCATGATAGTGGGGTCAAATGTGTGCTATTGGTTACCGACAGTATAGGTACACCAACGAGGATTCCAGTCCCAAATAGATCTATTCACAGCATTCACGCTTACCCCGACGAGTAATTAATGGTTCATGATAGTGGGGACTTAATGGCAAAAGTAGGGACTTAGGCAATAATATATCAGGATAGCATACAGAAAAATACTTGCATTTATGGTTTATAGCATGTATCCCCCTCGCAGGTTTATAAAACACTTAAAAGATTGAATGCGAGGCTATGAACTCACCTTAACAGTACAGGGAAATCTGATTAATGACAAAAGTATATGAAATGAAAGTAACGGCTTCGTCACACAACCTGAGTAATATGTCAAGTCTTAGTTTGATTGGATATGTTTTATGTCATAATGAAATATCACTTTGATTGGATTTATTATGGAAATATTGTATCACTGTTTCGGCCATCATATTTCAGAGGTCATGTAGTAACGTTTAAGGAGCCATGACACTTTAAATCGTAAATCCAGCAAACTCGTCAAAACGTATACCCAAATGAAATCCCTTACATGAAGCTCCCTAGTAACGTGATACATTATAGTTTTAATTTTATTCAAAAGCTAGAATAATTTATATAATTTTTTTTATAATTAATATAAAAATATAATATTTTATAAGTTTGCAAAATTGGCAATATATACCATTGGTTTATAAACTTTTACAAGTTTAGTCCTTTATATAAAAAGTATATATATATTAAACCTTTAACTTTGAAACTTGGCAAAATAGGTCCTTATAGTTATAACTTTAAGAAAATGACATTTTCAGCCCCTTTAGTTATAAATTTCAGAAAGTTATGATATATACCCCTATGCATGGAAACTTTTGCAAAACAAGTCCAAAAAGCCATGCAAGGTTATTTTAAGATTCAAAATGATATTTTCAAGTTATAGCTTATTAGAATAAGCTAAAATAATATATTTTAACATAACAAAAGTTTAGAAAAAGGATTCGTTAGCTAGAAAATCAAAACGGGTCGTTTTTAGGGTTTTTATCAAAAACACATGGGTTTGAGGATTCAAAGCTTCAAAAAAGAGTCCATACATGATCTTAAGAGTATTATGAACATTATTTTATAGAGTATAAGCTTATGGAACAAGATCTTAGGCTTACTTGAGCTAAAATGGGTCAAAATGGGGTTTTCGGGTTCGTACGCCTAGTAACGACTTCAAGGATTCGTTTTTCTTGATTCTTGGCTTCTATTCTAAGCTTAGGGACTTCTTTTGATCTTCTATTGCTGCTATGGAATGATAGAATTATGTGTGGGATGAAATGAAAAGGGTGCTTGGTTCGTGTATTTATAGTGCTCAAGGATCCTTTGTGCCTAAGTTTTGAGTTTGATTAGTGTTAAGGCTAGTTAAGGTGACTAAGGAGAGCTAGTAGGGCATGTCTTATAAGCTAGAAACTAGCCATGAAGTGTTGGAGGGTGTTTTGGAGGCCACGGCTAAGAAAGAAGGACAAGGAGGTGTTTTGTTTACAAGTAGCTTACAAGGAGGTGATGGAGGTGCTTGTAAGCTACTTGGGTGGCTGCTTGGTGAGTCATAGAGGTGCTTGAGGTGTTAGGGTGCTAGCTTAGGAGTAAAAATGGGTCAAAAAGAAAGAAAAGTGGTGCAGGGTTTGGTTTTTCTTTTGGGTTAGGGTTTAGGGTTTTAAAATGTAGATTAGTGTTAGTTTTAAGGGTAGATTAAGGTTTAGGATTAGTGTTAGGACTGAGATTAGGGCTTAGGATTAAGTTTTAGGGCTTAGTTTTAGGTTTAGGGTTTAGTTTTTAGTTGAAAGTAAAATTAAGGTTTAGGGTTTTGTTTTTAGAGTTTAGGGTTTAATATTAGGGTTTAGGATGAATTAAGGTTTAGGTTTAAGGTTTAAAAGTCATGCATTAAGTACTTGTACATTGTGTTAAAGTGGTGTAAAGTTTAAACATGATTTAGGAGCTTAAATGACCTAGTTTGACTTTCTTGCATTATTGACTTGTACATTATGCTTTAGAAAGTTGTAACTTGATTCAGGAGGGAAAAGATATTCAAATGTTGTGTATTGATACTTGTACACATGCTTTAAAGGCTTGTACTTTCATTTTATATGTATAAATTACATATAATTATGGTTTTGATGTAAACATTAACGTTTAATGCTTGTTTTGATATAACGTTTTGAAAAGTACGTTAAATGGATAATGTACTTGGTAAAAATGATATTAGGATATAGACTTGGCATATTGGGATGTTTACATGACATAAACATAGATATAGATGGCATTGATAGAGGTTGTGTGAGCTCGTTTACTTTAGAGATACAAGTTATGTTGCATTATGAGATAAAGCAAAAAAAATTCCCTGTAAGAAGGTGATATATTTATAATAGATGGATATTACAGTGCATCTAATTAAATAGATGGATATTACAGTGCATCTAATTTAATAGATGGATATTTACATTGATGAAAATTGTGGGTTGTTATAGTTTCCCTCCCTTAACCTTGTATTCATATGTTTAGATTTAACCAACTTCTAGAGGGTCTCCAAGTCTTCTCTATCAATTATCAAAGCATCTTTATCATTGATGAATACCTTTTTGAGCTTCCATAAGCCCTTATCAATTAAAGTATCGCATTCTTCCATCTTATCAATCTCGTATTCAAACAAGATCACTAGAGGCATAGTAGCTTGAGGTATAGCATCAACGCTACTTATACATATTTTAACTATCTCAATATGCCTTTTCATCTCTGCCTCCTCTTGATCATCTTTTTTAGCTTCTACATGCTCATCTATCTTCTGCTTCTATGATTTATCAAATTCAAGCTCATCTCATGCTCTTTTAGACTTCCTTAAGTTCTGATCACACTGTATGTTCACCATCTCTGAATCCTATAAGGAACCAAATAAACTTGTAAAAACCTATTTGGGTATGCTTTGTCAAAGAGCTTCTGAATTTCTTTATAACTCCTTCCTTATTATCTGTATTACCGAATAGAATGCTAGATATCCACCCACATTCTTCAAGTATTTACACATTCTATTCCTTATAATGATTTTTGGTAAAGGGTGGGGGGGGGGGTGGGAGGGTGGGGGTGGTGGTTTTTACTTCTTTGCTTGCTGTCTCTGTGTTGCTAGCAAAGGAACTTTTTCCTTTCAGCAATCATCTTCCACAAACAATCTTAGGGGGGTGCTTTTCTTTTAATTGAGAATTGTTCTTGTTCTTCAGCTTGGAGTTTTGCAGCTAATTGCTCATCAGCATCAATCATAGCTTGAATACTATCCAATTCTTCAATATTTTCTTCTTTCCTAGCTTCTTGATGTGCAACTCTTTCTTTTCTAACTTTGCTTGTTCTTCAGCCTGCAATCTAAGTGCCAGTTCTCATCAAAAATGTGGGGTATGCAATTTGATCTTCTTCATAATGTGCTCCTTCAAGGCTTAAACCATTTTTCCCTTGCCTTTGTCTTTTACTTGTGGAAGTTGTGATGAAGAAACTATTGGTGTAAATGCAGATGCTTGCTCCTCCTTATCATGAAAGATAATTCCTTTTGCCTTTGGTCTTGTGCTAGCAACAACAGTAGTAATTGTTATGGCATTAGTTGTAACAGCCTTTGGTTTAGCTGCTTTAATCTCTATCAAGGTCTGAGCCAAAGTTAACTCATCAACAGTTGTTGTAGCACTGGCAGTAGTAACTACTTCACTAGTAGTAGTAACTGGATCAGCAGCACTAACCTCCTTTTTAGCAACTTCTTTTTCAGCAACAACTTCTTTACCTTGTAAATCATCTTGTACATCAAACAACATCTCTTCATCAAATCTTTCTTGAGTCTCATCAATCAAAGTCACTTCTGCATCAGCATCAAGATTAGCAATTTTCCTCCCCTATTTGGATGCATCCTCCTGAGCACCCAAACTAACATTACTAGAGGATTCTACCCTAATAGCTGAACCAACCTTCCTTAACTTCTTGAGCCCTGAAGTGCTTGACTTCCTTCTCTTTTCCAACTGCTTAACTCTCTTCTTTAAACTGGCAATCTCCTTTGCTTGAGCAGTCTTTGCTTCCTCCAAATCAAGAACCTACTTTTGTAGTTTGGTACATAAAGTCATCAATTTAGCAAGTTGCAATCTATCCTCACCACTTTGAGGTGGATCATAAGAAGGGGTAGATGTAGGTTCCTCGTTAGTAGCCACATCAGGAATAGGCTCTGTAGGACCACTGTCCTTCCTCTGTTTCCTTCTAGGAATTTTCTTTTGAGGCTTAGATGATAATGGTTGGGAATCAGTAGGAGCAGCTGAATCTTCACCCATATCTTCTGGAGCTTGAACCATCATAGTTTGAAATTGGGGAGTGATTCTTCTAGATAAACCTTTTCCTTCCCTCTTCATATTAGCAAAAATCTTCTTTGGTAAGGTAATGTTGTAACATAAATTCCTTTATGTTTGGACATTCCCTCAACTTGTTTATCCAGGAACACTTGCACAAACCTTGGATACATAAGAAATTTAACCTCACCCTCCAAGTTTTTCATCATATTAGCAAAAATGTACTTGGAAAAGTTAAATTATTGGTTTGTGGTAAGACAGATGATAGCAGAATGCAATAGTTGGCTACTTAAAATTCATTCCAGCTGTAGTCTTAGCACTAAGTCATTGCAGTATGTATGATAAGAAGTTTTCCATTGGGGATTAAGAAATAAGCTTATAGAAGTAAGACTTTTGTGTAAGATTTCATACCCTATGAGTGTGAGCTGTTCAAAAATTACATCATTTGGCAGACATTCAGTCCCTTCAGACCTCATCTTAACATAAGATCACTTCTCACACTCTTCATAGTATACACCATCTCTCACAACTAGGGCTGTATATGACCCTCCCCATTAACTATCTAGCCTTAGCAGTTACCCGACCTGTTAATGCATGATTCATATACTGATAGGATTAACTATTTAATGCATACTTGAAAGAACTTGCATTCAGAAAATCATAATGCCATCAACCCGATTACTTACTTTAGGTGTTTTCCAAGAACGCAACCAAATTATGAGAGTTAGCAACTTTAAGTCGACATATGATGGGTTTTTTGATATTAAAGAGAATAGAGTTAGGGTTTATGATTAGAGAATATATCAAGGTGTATAATCGATTGAATATGTGATTAAAATACTTAATCAAAGTATTTATGAAATTACCCTCAACAACATTAACTTAAACTGACAACATTAAGTTAAACCTAACAGTATTAACTAACCCAACAGTAGTAAGTTATGCCTGGCAGCATTAACTTATGCCTAACAGCAGTAAGTGAATGCCTAGCAGCATAAACTAGTACTGGCAGTACTAAGTTGAAGCTTAGTAGCATTAAATTTAAAACACCAGCATTAACTCTAATTTCATTGCAAAAAGCATTTTCATCATGAATTTTAACTCTCACAAGCTCTCTTTATGTTTTTGATCTCATAATATCTCTCATTTCTTTTTCTCACCAATTCACTCTATCTGTTTTTATATCACACAACTCTCTTCTATTTTTAGCTCACTATATCTCTCATTTTTTTTCTCACCAATTCACTCTATCTGTTTTTATATCATAAATCAAGAGCCCTAACAGACAGTTTGGTACAAAATTCCATCAATTCCTTTAGTTTCATACTGTCCTCCCCACTTCTAAGTGTGTTAACTCTTGAGAGAGGTGGATCGTTAGACTGTTTAGATGCAACCTCAAACCTAATTTAAGCTTCTGCACCCCTAATATGGTATCTTGGCACCTAGGACCACTACTTGAATCAGTTTCCTAAGGAAAAGACTCATTAAGTGTTGCCATGGATTGAGTCCTATTTATGTTACTACTGTCCTGCTCTACTACTAAGCTAGAAGCAGTAGTGGCATCCTTTTCCATTCTGTCTTCCCGCTCCTTAATGAGAGTCTCATAAGTTATAAGGGGAATAGGTCTACTAGACTGAGATATCTCAGTGGTCCTTTTGGCTTTCCTAGGTTTTTGAGTCTTTTTGGGTTAAGATAATGATGGAACAGTGATTGGTTCAAGATTAGATAGTGAAGCAATTATGGATGTATGTTAGGGTTCAGTGGGATTTCCTGTTCCTTCATCCACATCTATTTGTTGTTATGCAACATTTCCATGTTATTACCAGCATCCTTTATGGATAATCAACTTCATAGTAACACAATTAACCTCCCATTAAACAATACTTCAGAGGTTAAGCATTCCAATACTTGCAATCAGATATTGAAATCTGCTAACATCAAATGCCTTTGTAAGTAAATCAGCAACATTGTGATCAGTGTGAATCTTGATCACTTGAATTAATCTCTTCTCATATGAATCCCTGATGAAGTGATGTCTAATCTCAATGTGCTTGTCCCCCCTTTGAATGAAACACGCATTCTTAAACTATGCAGGATTATGCTTTAATTGTCAATAAAAATCTTGGTGTTTATAAAGTTGTATCCATAATCAAGTAATTGATTTTGGATCCATAACTCCTGTCCGTAGCAATTAGCATCAGCAACATACTCTGCTTTAGTAGTAGAGTTAGCAACTATAGTCTGCTTTTTTACATTGCCATGAAATCAATCTTCTTCTAAGAAATTGACAACCTCCTGTTGTAGATTTCCTGTCTAAGCTAGCACCAACATAATCACTATCAAAAAATCTCTAGTTAAATGAAGATCTCTAAGATACCAAAGACCTAATTTAGGATGACATTTTAAGTATCTAAAGATTCTCTTCACAGCATGAAGATGTGAAGTCTTTAGTGTAACTTGGAACCTTGCACAAGCACAAACAACAAACATTATGTCAGGTATAGAAGCTGTTAGATACATCAATGATCCAATCATTGATCTGTATAAATGAACATCCACATCTGCAGCTTCTTCATTCTTAAGTAGTGCTTTGTTAGTCTCCATGGGAGTGCTTGCTGTCTTTATAGTGGCAAAATCAAATTTCTTCAAAATATCTGTCACATATTTGTCTTGAGTAATGAAGATTCCATCATCTTTTTGTTTTACTTGCAACCCTAAGAAGAAAGTGATATAACACTCCGTGTTTTAAGGTCATATTACGATTTCAATCATTCCATCTTCTTACCATTTATAGAATCGTTATGTGTTTAAATTTTAATAGTTTAGTTAGAACCTAGGAAGTAAAATTTAACCAAGGCTTTTAATAACGTGAATGAGGCTACGTTTAAACTAAAGACTTTAGTTAACGTGTTTCTCGACTTAACTAACCAAGAATCAAGTTAATATCATCCTTACCCTTTATGCCACCATCTAGCGTTTAACTTTAAAGAGTAAATGAGCAAGTTGTACGTTTCTTCACTTGTGAAAAAGGGTAAACATAATAAGAAAATAACTTAGGTAATTCAAGAAACAAATAAAAACCCTACCAACTAGCAAAACAATCATGTACACCCTTGTTTCAAGTTCTTCAAACCATATTATGCAACTAGATAAAATAGTACTTAAACCATTAAACCTTAAAGACTAATACAAGAAACTAAAAGGGCACTCTTATAAAAACTAGACCCAATTTTCATGTATGCTAACTTCACAAAAACCTGCACTTGTTAAATTTAGATAAGATATACAAAGATCCTATCTCATAATACAACTCTATTACCCAATGTATAAAGCCCATTATCCCTTTCTCCAAAACCTACAAACTCTCGTGATAAATCTAGCTGCCCTTCCTTGATCCTGCTCCCAACGTCCGAAACCAATTCCTAACATTAAGATCCCTTCAATCCATAAATAGTTTTCACCTTTTTATTCCTGTACAAGATACCTTACTGCAAATGCATCAACAACAAAACGTGACTCCTCCTTTGACTAGTAAAACTACCATACATTTATGTATAAGTATGAGGCACTTTCATTCTTGTTTTCCCAAGCAATCCCAACATCTGCTAATCTTATTCCTCACACAGCCTTATTGTTCCCAACAAACATAACAAACCTAGTCCTTTTATTATTCAACTCACATGAAATCATAAACCTAAAAAACCCTAATCCTAGTTTCGTCACCTTTGGTTCTCTTTTCTAGTCGAGGTATAAACAAGCAAGAAGAGGTTTGGTTTGAGTTTGTTTTCAGTTACATCAGGGTTCAAACACCAAGCTTATTATTGGTTGGGTTATAAGTTTGTGTGACGTAAGGGGGTAAAAAGAATTGCGTGTTCATCTTTATTTTTGGGCCGAGTCTCCAACGCGTTTGTCCTTTGCTTTTGTGAGATATCTATCCCTATTACTTATACTTAATATGCAATCCTTATGTCCATAGAGGTGTGCTTGAATATCTTTGAAAACAAAAATATTTTTGCTCACTTTTTGACGTGCATCAAATGAACGAGTAAAACCGCATAAGTTTTGTAGGTGGGTAATGAAACATGGGCCATGATTATGCAGGGTAATAAGTGTAGAAATCAGCCCATGTGTAGCTTAGACTCGTTGTTAATAGAATAAAATGCAAGTATTGTTAGTATAAAACCAGTCCCACCTCATCTAAATATTGAGTACACTATTCGGCCACTAGAAGTTAAGAATAAAATCGAAACTTGATTATTTTCGTAAATAGGACATATGATAGTTATTTTGCCCCTGGAATCACTAAATTTTGTCAAGATATGAGCAAGTTAGAGAGTCCCAAAGCTAGGCGTAGAAACTGCCACTTTACCCTCTTTTGTAAAACAACAGCGAGCCTTTTTTTTCTTCTTGAATTATTGTGACGGTTTTACTAAATGAAATAACGAACTAAATTATGTTAAATAAAGCCTGAAGTGTTATCTTTAATTTGGAATAAAAACCACTCCTTTTCGTTTACTAACCAGCTCGTGATTTGCATTTAAAAAGGGGTGTTCGTCACGGGTGTCGACAAACTGTCGAACACTTAGTGTGTAACTGGTCTCAACCTGCTGCGTGAACACCCACCTATCGACCCACTTTTTACCCCGTTAACGACCCCGACACACAAAATTTATAAAAGATAAATTAAGGCCAGTCTGTCCTAGTTTATTAAGGTGTTTTTGTTTCGTCCTAACGTTGAGTAACGAAGTCACAAATTAAGACCAAAATTCTGACCATGCAAAACGACACCTGCTGAAATAAACCCCTAATATTTTTCTAAGTCTGGGAAAACTGTCCTAGTGACACGCGTATGTTTAAGCCCTATTTTAACCAACTAAACGACCTTTTTGGACAAGACTTACTTAACGAAACTTGTAGACGACCTGTCCGAGATGTCAAATGTGTTTTTATTTTTCATTACCGTTAAATAACGAATCCTTAAATTCATTGTAAAACTCCAAGTCGTCCAATATTAAAACTTAGTAAAATTTCACTTATTTGATTTTTTAAACGTCACTGTTTCGTCTAATTATTTGGCGCACTTAGAGACCAAATTAAGGGCTGACCTAAACTAACATTTTAGAGTATATATGACCTAGTTTCCTAAAAGTCCGAAGTCGTAAATTGCATACTTATATTTTGACCACATTGACCTAATAAAGTTGACCACTTTAACATGATAAATTATTTTCAAACATCATTATTTTAAATGGAGCTCAAGCACACACTAGGGATGAGATTGCAAGTATTTAGTTTATTATTTTCCGTTTAGTAAATATGTATTATTTTTTTATAGGTTGCGGATAAAGTCTTTTGCATAGTTTTTCGTGCCACTACCTTGCTATTCCATTATCATTACTTGATGTGAGTTTATAGTCCCCACTTTTATACTTTTTCAATCATTTATCAAATCTCGGGGATGAGATCATGTTTGTTTTACAAAATGGATGCAAGTACATTTTAAATTCAAATATTACAAGTTTGCCTAAGTAGCTATAACCCATTATGCCCTTCATCATGAACTGTCAATTGCATATATGTAATTGTTAATTGCATTATGTGAGCGCGAATGTTATGAATAGATCTATTTGGGATTAACATCCCCGTTCGGGCAAGTAGCACTTGCTAGTTTACCGGTTGGCTGGAAATGACGAATGTATACCATTTGAAATCATAGATGTTACGGGTTGAACATCTACATTGGGCACCATCATTTATATGTATTTGATATACATACATTGTTTAGCTTCAGTGTCATGAGCTTAGTGCATTTCGTAATACATTTTTGTGATATTGTATTTGTATCTTTATTACAGGGAAATCTTTGTTAGGTCTGAAATTCAGGATCAATAAGCAATAAAGTGTTTAGTCTAGAGAGAGAAAGTAGAGAGAGAAAGAGGGAGGAGGATGATTAGAGAAAAGATTAGAATGAGATTAAAAGACACCTAAAGACACACAAAGACACACCTCATAAATGAGGTGGTGACGGTATAATACCCTTTTTAACAAGAATGACCATGGAGCCTGTCTTTAGACATTACTATTTACCCCTTTAACTTATAGATCTTGGACTAATTACCATCTACCTATCCTATTCACAATAATATTGTCATTATTTATTACTAGACATATATCTCAATAAGATCGTCACTATTATAATCCTAACAATCTTCCCCCAAGGGACGATAATTGAGATCACTCTTTGGTTGTCATTAATTATCATCATTTCCTTATTTCGTAACAATCCCCTAAAAGGATGATCATCTCTCTTGTGGACTTGACTTTGAACTTTCATTGAGACTCTCTTGTGACTTAGGATTTGAACTTTAACGCTTGTTTGTTCTTGAGTCTTGTTGTGTAATAGTGGTCTTGTTCCAATCATGCTCTTGTGATCTTGATCTTTATATTTTCATTTTCTTTTTCCTTTGCCTTTGAGATATTTTCATGTCATTATTCTTTACCGCGAATCTATCTTGATTTGTCTTTTACAGCTTTTGACCAACATACTCATACTTTCTTGACAGCTTACAATCTTCCTTATATAGAACTTTTATCTCGATCAACAACTTGATGATTTGAGGAAGTTCTTTGATTTATCAGAGTTGCGGAAGTGTATCTTTAAACTTGATTATGAGAATGAAGGTATGAATACGACGGTGTTTTCATGTTCTAAAAAGGTAGAGATGTTGTTGATGTTCTTCCCCCAACTGCTTCCCCCTAAATAAACAACCATACGAATACACATCTTTACTTGTTTATTTTTTCCTTTCCCCCCCCCTAAATGTTGCACTCTATCGAAATATCCAGCTTGAACACTTCTCTTCCCCCTGATTATATTTGATGACCATCAACATAATCATAATCTTGTTATGCCTGAATATTCGATAGTGAAGTCATGTGTGGAGTGCAGTCTAAGCATAAGAGTCAACTACTAACTTCAATTCCAACAATCTCCCTTATCAATATTGTGACATCATAAGTAACCTTGGTAATCTAACACTTCATTTGAATAAATCAAGGAAATGTTGTTTGTGTTTTATCAAAACAAATTTCAAAAAAGTACCTATAAACTAACTAGATCACTTATATTCAGTTAACACAATTTGAATCATTACACAATCATTTCAATTAGTGACCTACGTTCACGTTGGCTTTGATGTTAGCACTAGTAGGATTCCATTTATTCTTGTGAAATACTTAATTTAAGTATCACTCTGAATGTTCGGCAATGTCACAAAGACAAGCAAATACTACATAGACAGGATAAGCGACTATTGTACTTTTGTATCTTTGATGTTTGATACGCAAATATTCTTTGTGTCCTATTTGAGATTTATGAATGATCTCATTTGGCTCTAGACTCAATAAGTGCATTGTTTTTATGATCAGAGCCTGAGCATACGCACCTTATCAATATCAACAATCTTGGAGTTGAGATGTCGAATAGATTATGCCCGTTTAATCTCCGTGACAATGCAAACAAAACTCTATTAAGAGAATACTTGAGTGCTGGGAAGGGTTTGTGCATTGCATCACGGTCTATGATGTCCTTTCTTTAAATACCAAATATCATCTTTGTGATATTCGATAGCTTATGTATTTACCCGTTTCTGCCCTAAAGTTTGTGGAGCGCTTCTTCTTTCACCTTTATCCATACATTTTCTTTTCATTCCTTCACCACTTCAATGTTAAACCAACGCGTCTTCATATCATCTTGTTGTGATTGTTTCTGACGATACTCATGCCTTAGATAACATTATTCCATTCAAACGTTCTACCCCCATCATAACCTAAGGACTTCTATTCAATCATATGTAAGTGTCCCTGGGTAATCCCTCCGTTCTGGTGGATCAGGATAATACCAAACCTTACATCCCCCCCCCCCCTTATATCTTCTTTGATCATGTGAGTAGTTGGTTGATGTTTATTTAAGATCGAAAACATAACACCGATTTAAAATCAATCAAAGTGTTTGATATAAATCAAAACATTTAACACTTTGAAAGTTTCACTTTTTTAGAAATACCCCCTACACATGTGCATTGATATTCAAAATTATTTTGCACATGGAGGAAAGAGTTGATTGCACTTTGAGTCTTTTAGATCACTTTTATATCACACACTTAACAATTATCTTTCATGATCACATGTTAATTCAATTTTCTCCCCCCTCAAAAATAGGCATACCAAAATGAAATTTTTGATATCAATGGATTAAAATAGCTATATGAGAATTGAAAACACATGAGAGAAAACGAATATATCATGAATTATGCATTGGAACCTTTTGAATGTTCTAAAAAAATTTGAAAATATTTGCGCAAATATAAAAATTATCTAAAATGTTATGGTCAGTAGATTGCTCACTCCTCATCCTGTTAATTCCAGGAAACGGTCGTAACCGGACACAATCTTCATCATTTGCACGCTTATCGATATAAACATACTTGACCACAACTTCTTTTAAATCGATTATTATTCATTTGTTCAAAACATTATCAGTATTTGTATACCTTTTGCTTGAGCTCAAGATTTTGAATATCTTAAATGAAATAGCTCAAGTCTAAGAAGTTGTAAACTTCTCGTTGCGAGGATAAATGTACAAAAAATATTCACTTTCCTTTATTTGAAGAACGAGTCCTAAGCTGACATATACTTAGAAGTTGTATGTCCCGAGCATACTTTTTTGAAAAGATGTTGATAAAAAATTGCTCGAGACAAAGAAGATTTATATTCTTTTAAAGATAAAGCGCACTGAAACGTACACTTCCCTTTTATTTGAAGACCGGGTTGAAATTTGACATTTGATTCCAAACCATTGACTTGAGCTATAAAACTTTGAATGTTTTATTTGAATAGCTCAAGACCGAAAAGATTTCTCTTTTCGTTGTTAAGGATAAATGCACTAAAACGTATATTTTCCTTTTATTTAAAGCACGGGTTGCAATCTGATTGTAACATTCCGTATTTAAGGTCACTATTTATTCCGAGCTTTATTTCTATTTTTATTTTTAAGCAAAGTCATAAATTTTACGTTTACCCGATTTGGTAAAAATTTCCCGTCCTTAGCTTTAAGGGAGCCATGTTTAGAATCTTTATTCCTTCTTCGCTATGAAGTGGTTTAATATTCCCATATATCTCCCCGATGATTATAATTTACACCAATGTCATTTTCCATTGTGTTTCGCGTTTACGTAAATTTCTTGCTTAAAACTCGCGTTTTACCTTAAACATTGCCTTTTATTTAACTAATACTTACTCTACACTTTAAATTAAATACACAACAATAAAAAAAATATATATTATTTTCATAATAATAGGCATATGGCCGGTTATACACTCCCACACACAAACCAACTACCACTTTTTTCATTTACCATAAAACCTACTCATTTCTCCTCTTCTCCCCATAACATGCAAATCTCATAAACCTTCTCATCCTCCTCCACTTCTCCTTGTTGCTGCCGATTTTATCACCACCACCACCATCATCTTACAAAAATTTTCTTCTCCTTTTTACCATCATAACATCATCCTTGAGTTGCTTGCAAAGTTTGGTAGATTTTCTTGAAGTTTTGAAGAAGTTATTGAAGTTTTAGTGGAAAGTTTAAATCAAGACTAGGTTGGATCTTGGACTATTATTATTTAGGGTGTATTGAACCCTTGTGAGTCAAGATTTAGGGTGTTGGAGTGGGTCTAACTCAGCCCCTAACAAGAAGGAAGTGTTTGTTGGTTTTGATTTCTTGTCTAAATCATTTTCTAGTAAGGTTACTTCTTGATCTTTGATTTTTCTTTACGTTTTAATCATAAAATGGATGTTGATTCTGGAAATGCATGTTATATAATGTATGAGTTGTGTTTAAGAGCTTGGTATGTGCATTTCATAGATTGTAGAGTAGATTGTATGTTTGGATGGGTTTTGGAGTAAATAATTGGGACTGTTTTGAAACAGTAGCAAAAACGTGTTATAGCAGAAATATTTTGGCTTGGAGTGTAACGACCCAAACCCGCTCCGGAGAGTAGGCCGAAACGTCATAATCATGGTGTCATATCAAAGCATAATAAAGGCATAAAGTCATAAATGATAACATAGAACAAAGTGGGAAAGCGGAATCAAAACATCGGCTCCCGATTATGAGATCAACATGAATAACTAAAAAAGTCAAAGGACTAAAACATTGTCCAAGATAGTATAATCACAACAAAGTTCTGCGATAAAAGAAAGGAAGCTAAATGGGTCACTTCCAGCACACACTCTCTCAGCCAATCTCCCTCTAGATACCTCCAAATAAGAAAGAGAAAGAATACGCTGAGCATAACGCTCATTGAACGGATATTAAAACAAAGTACTAATAAGTAAGAAATCCAGATAATAAGTAATAAAGCAGCGGAAAGATCATGAGTGTCATGAGGAAACCTGGAGAATACGTCATGAAGGAATAGGAAATAAACATGTAAAACATGGTAACGTGAAGTCAAAGATGTCATGAGATATCATGGATAGTATAAACATAAATAATAAGGAATGCCCACGAGCCTCAATAATCAAACATGTCATAATAATTAATGTCCGTGAATCACATGCATATAATAGATGTGCCTGCCTCAACATGTAATAGAGTGGTGACCTCTTACAATAGATATGGGTCGAGGGATCATCCCCCCCCCCCCCCCTCCCCAGCCCTGCTCCAATGTGATGGGATTTATAGCACACACCAACCATCACAGAACGTTAAACATAGAGAACTAGGAAGCACCCATACGCCCCTGAATAAAAATGGCCAAACATGAAATATAATCTGTACTGAAAAGGGACGCCCGTGAAATCACTCTCAAACGCGAAAGAGTCCGTGACACAGGTGCCTCATGTGTCCACGGTCATGGTACCATCTATGAACTAGGTTGGTAATTCATGTATAGTCATGTTCCATAGCGTATATACAGCACGGCAAATAAATAAGTCATAAACAAACATGTAAAGGATCATGTGCAAAAGACCAAAGAAAATGGTGAAACATACAGTTCTGGGGATGAATCAATGAAAAGCAAGAAAGTCACTTACTGAAAGAACGGAATAACCGTACCTATGTCCCAGCAGTAACGGAAAGCGAGTGGATAAGGAAGATGAAAGCTACCCTGCTTAATGCGATCTACCTGTTAAAGGACATATATTAAGTTTACTTCATCATGATTAAGGTTACTTTCCATTTTAGTAACTTGTCTATATTAGCATGAATTCTTGATTAGTACGTTCCAAAGTTAACATATTCTCTGATTACTTGATTCATGATTAATAATCTTATGTTCGAGTTGGGTACTTTCCCAAAAATAGCAGCTTCTATATAGTAATTTACCAAACACGAATTTTCCTTAATTACTTCCATAACATGATAACTTCCATGATTACATAAGTTTACCTATAAATAGCAGGTTTCTATAAATAGCAGGTTTCTATAAATAGCAGGTTTCTATAAATAGCAGGTTTCTATAAATAGCAGGTTTCTATTTCTGTATTTACAATCCAAATCCTTGATCTTACATAATTTACGTAATTAGTCCTTTTAGTTATTAATTTAATTAAACATGATCTTTAATTATCCATTTTTGCAAAACAAGCCCTTATAATATCAAATATGGTATTTTCATACTTAATACTTTAATTACTGATCATACCTTGTACTTTTCATAATTTACACTTTTAGTCCCTCAGTTTTAATTAAAATTCGAATTATATATATATTATATATAATTAATCATGTTTAACCCATAACAATTATCAAATGACAATTTATACCCTTCCACTTATTTTTCTCAGAATCTATACATTATATTAACATGCCATAATCAGCCCCAAAGTTTCAGAAATTACAAAACAAGTCCCTTTACTTTAAATACCTAATTCGGCATGCATTTAATCCACCAAAACCCTAAATTGATTTTTCCCCAATTATTAAGAAATCATTACACAATCATTGGCATTAATTAAGCATAAGAAAAATAACCAAACCCTAACCCTAAGTCGTTTTCCAATTTATTTCTTCATTTCTTTCATAATTCGAAATCGGCAAGGATGAAAATTCCACAATAATTATTTCGAGTTCCTCTAAAAATTATTTAGCATTTTATCTGACCTATACATGATATATACAAGCTGAGAAAAATATAAAATCATTGGTAATAATTATTTACATGCCGATTTCATTTCTTGCTAAAAATTAGGGTTTAGAACATGATTAATCTAAATCGACCCCTAGATCATGCATAATAATTTTTCTCATGAACATACTGAATTAACATGATGAAACTTGAGTTATAAAAATACCTTTGACAATTGTTGATGATTTTATGAATTATGAACTCGGTATAGCTTTTCGAACCCAAAACGATACCAAAAATCGAATCAATCACTTCCCAAGCTTTCCACTATTTTTCCCACACTCCTTAGCCTTCAATTGATCTTAGAAAAATCGCACAAACCTTGAAAAAAATGTATGCCGCCACTTTTGGATTTTTAGGGTTCGGTTTGCTTTTGAAGAATTTACAAATGAAAAAAAAATGAGATAAGGATGTGATAAACTTATTTGGCCGAGTCCCATGGGCTTTAAAATGGTTTTAAATCAGATTTAATTATTTTCATATTTATTATGTATTTATCTATAATTATTGTATATTATTACTAATGTATAATTAACTTATTATGTAATAATTCGGCATATATTCATATGTATATAAATTTAATTAATTTCCTTGTATAACATAAAGTATTTTAACTTTACAAAAATTTCATAATTGCTACATGATGTACTTTTAAGATAATAACACTTGATTGAATTTTTATTCATGCTTTATATTAGATTTTCAGAGATTAGGGGGCATTTTGAGGTAATATTTGCACATGTTCTTATTTTAAGTTTTACAATATGAACATTTTATAGTATCCCGTTTTTTTGATAACTGGAGTTCCAGTAGGTCCTGTTCACTGTTGGGATTTACTAGTACTTGCCATGTGTTTGCAGCTTGTGCTTCAGTCTAACGGCAACACTGTCAGCCAGTTGTTTCTTAATGCAGCCTGAGTCCATGGTGGTGCTACTGATGTTAGATGTCCTTTTAGGAGCCATTCTATCAACCTTTACAAGAAAACACAAAATAAGAATGATATCACAAGTCACATGTCAAAATTTTCCATACATAGTGGTATTGAAAATCTTTGACAATAGTTGTATGAGATTCTTATTTTGAAACAAGTTCTAACAGGTAAAACACATCCTATGTAAACATTGCAGTATAACAGAAAATTTTTGGAATTTAGATTCAGAATGAACACTTAAACAAGCATCTTACTCATTAGATTCCTCGGGGACTGGTTCACTTCCCAATGGTCGTGGTATGATCCATAATGAGCTATCTAACTCTGCAAAGATAGACTCATCAAAAAGGTAATCTGGTGGTGGTGTAGTTGACCTAACCGGTGATGAAGATCCTACTAATGAAGATGGAGATAACGTAAAATAGGTGATTCAACAGGAAGTTTCAGTTCTTTAGGTGGTGAAATCTCTTTGGGAGGAAAGAAATCTCGGGAATCAAACATTGGTGGTAGTGATAACACTGAAGATGGAGGCACAATAGTTGGGGGTGGAATAGTAACTTGTGGTGGACTAATGGCATCATATGCTTGCATGACCTTTATATAGGGGTCATTATGAAAAAGTGAAAGAGTTGGTGAAGCTATTGGAACTAAACTAGATGAATTATTTGAAGATTAGAGTGAAGTAGTTTTCCCCGGGATGAAGCTAGAAATAGTCCGGAACCGGCGATATAGTCCGAAAAGTTAGAGGAAAAAAAATCCTTAATACGAAGTAAGGTGGTAGGAGAAGACGTCACTCCTGTTAACAACCCAGTGTAAATAACAAAAGGATATTTTATATAATAGTATAATAGTTATTATCTTTACATACTAGTTGGGAGTATTGAAGTGGCACAGATGACTTTGCTTGATGAAAAAGAAAAGTAGTTATAGTTTAAGGTTTTAGATTGTTCTCTATAACCGTGGACTCTTGATAACCAATCCTGTAACACCCCATTTGACAAATAATAGGCAGCGAAAGTAATCAGTAGGTATTACTTCATAGTACAACAGTCATAATCATAGAAAACGAATCGTAAAGAGACGTTTTGGAAAATTTAGTTATCATTCATTTATTCATCAGAGTTTTACAAAAGAGAGGTCCTAAAATCTAGAAACATAATATTAGAATCAAAAACAATTAGCCATCTTCAAGACAGTGCCACTACTGTGCCCATAAGATGCTCAGTTACCTGAGATAAACATGCTAAAAAGGTCAACACAATGGTTGAGTGAAATTCATAGGTTATAATAAATAGTTTGAATACAAGTTCAATAGTGGGTTACGTTGTTATTAGCACCATAAGTGTAATAATTGCTTGATACAATTAATAGAAAACAGTATTAATAGTGTATTATTGCGTCTAAGCTCATGGCACACAAACTGACTTGTGTATATATCAATAATGATATATATAATGATAATGGCCCCCGGTGTAGGTAATTGCCATATACCTATGAGATTCAAATATAGTGCGTTTGGTTACCTATCCGGCTAACACAAACGGGATTCGTCAATCCCGATAGATCTATCCACAATATTCGCGTTCACTCGCAAGTGATTAATGGTCCATGATAGTGGGGTCTTTTGGCATAAAGGGACTTAGATCACAAGCAATAATATATCAAGATAACATACATTTGGAAAACACTTGTATTCATAGTTTATAGCATGTATCCCCCTCACGGGTTTATGAAAACATTCAAGAGATTTAAAAGTGAGGCTATGAACTCACCTTAATAGTACAGGGAAATCTGATTGATGGCAAAAGTATATGAAATGAAAGTAACGGCTTCGTCACACAACCTGGGTAATATGTCAAGTCTTAGTTTGATTGGATATGTTTTATGTCATAATGAAATATCACTTTGATTGGATTTATTATGGAAATATTGTATCACTGTTCGGGCCATCAGAGGTCATGTAGTAAACGTTTGAGGAGCCAGGACACTTTAAATCGTAAATCCAGCAAACTCGTCAAAACGTATACCCAAATGAAACCCCTTACATGAAGCTCCCTAGTAATGTGATACATTATAGTTTTAAGTTTCTTCAAAAGCTAGAATAATTTATATATATTTTTATAATTAATATAAAAATATAATATTTTATAAGTTTGCAAAATTGGCAATATATACCCTTGGTTTATAAACTTTTACAAGTTTAGTCCTTTATATAAAAAGTATATAACTTGGCAAAATAGGTCCTTATAGTTATAAATTTAATAAAATGACATTTTCAGCCCCTTTAGTTATAAATTTCATAAAGTTACGATATATACCCCTATGCATGGAAACCTTTGCAAAACAAGTCCAAAAAGCCATGCAAGGTTATTTTAAGATTCCAAATGATATTTGCAGGTTATAGCTTATTAGTATAAGCTAAAATAAGAAGTTTTAACGTAACAAATGTTTAGAAAAAGGATATGTTAGCTAGAAAATCAAAACGGGTCATTTTTAGGTTTTTTTATCAAAAACACATGGGTTTGAGGGTTCAAAGCTTCAAACAAGAGTTCATATATGATCTGAAGAGTATTATGAACATTATTGTACAGAATATAAGCTTATGGAACAAGATCTTAGGCTTACTTGAGCTAAAATGGGTCAAAATAGGGTTTTCGGGTTCGTACGCCTAGTAACGACTTCAAGGCTTCGTTTTTCTTGCTTCTTGGCTTCTATTATGAGATTAAGGACTTCTCTTGACCTTCCTTGATCTAAGTTAGAACTCCGTTGATGAGTATATGAGTTTTTGAGGTGTGATTTGAATGGAAAGGGATATTCAGCTATTTATAGGGCTCATGGAGCCTTAGTGCCCAAGTTATACACCTTAGAGGCTAAGGACACTTGGAGAAGGGATCAAGATCTGTAGATAAATGACTAAGGATTCATAGAGATTAGTATTGTAAGCTAGAAGTGTAGATTTGCAAGGTGTGGGGCGTTGGAGGGTTTTTGGCCACAAGAAGGACAAGTAGGTGACAAGGAGCTTACAAGGTGGTGATGGAGGTGCTTGTAAGGTGCTGGAGTGATGGTGATGTGGTGGTAAGGTCATGGTGATGAAGGTGATGGTGAGTCGTGGAGGAGCTTGAGGTATTTATTTAGTTTATACATGACCGTTTTTGGACAGCCAACATCAGTCTTGGTAAAATGGTTGTCATTTACAAACCGTAACTCCGATGAAGCTCAAACTAGTAAGCGTGGTTGGATATTTAAGTCATCTACAACTTTTAGTTTTACATATTTAGTGGTTACTATATAAAAATCTAGAGATAATAGTCGTTTACTACAGGTGTGTAGAATCTGCGCACCTTTGCCATTTCGGCTATAACTAATTCATCCGACGTCGAATTGGGTTGAGTCAACGGGTAAAATGATCACAAGACATAGGGCTAAAACATAGTATTTTCACTTAATACCCAAAGCCTATTGATTTTTCCTAGATCCTATGTTTTATCTACGGATCAGATTTCTGAAAACTATGAACTAGTTTATGGGTGATGGTGGTTGCTGATGATCTGCTTAGTGATGTCATGGTGAGGTCATGGAGGTTCTAGGATGGGTGCTTGGGTTTAAAATGGGTAAAAATGGAAGAAAAGGTGTATCAGGATAGATTAGGCTTGTTTTTAGGTTTTGGATTTCTTTTTTAAGTTAGGTCTATGGTTTAGGATAAGATTAAGGGTTTAGATTAGATGTTATGATTATTGTTTTAGTGTTGAAGTATTAGTGTTTAGGGGCTTAGGATTAAGTTTTAAGGCTTAGTTTTAAGGTTAAAGTGAAATTTAGTTTCTAGGTTTTAGGTTTTAGTTTATGGTTTAGGATGATAAAGTTAGTTAGGATTTAAAAGTATGCTTAAGTCTTGTACCTTGTGTTAAAGTGGTGGTAAGAAACCAAAGTGATTTAGGAGGTAAAATGATCTAGTTTGACTTTCTTGCATGATTGACTTGCACATTGTGTTTTAGAAAGTTGTAACTTGATTTAGGAGGGAAAATATATTCAAATGTTGTGTATTGATACTTGTACACATGCTTTAGAGGCTTGTACATTCATTTTATATGTAGTTCATTACATATAATTAGTGGTTTTATGATATAAATGATTAACTTTAAGAATGTACTTGTTTTGGTAAAGACATTTATTGAAAGTACATTAAATGGTAATGTACTTAGTATAAAATGATATTAGATAATAGACTTATGATAAAGATTAGAGATTATTACATATATACACATATGATATAGATGACATTGATAGACGGTGAGCGTGACCTCGTTACTTAGAGATGCAAATACATTGCATAATAGAATAAGCAAAAAAAATTCCCTGTAAGACGGTGATATATTTATATATAGATGATATTACATTGCAGTCTAATTAAAGATGGAAAATTACATAGATGAAAAGTGCGGGTTTTAGAAATACACGTGACTTTGCTCCATTTGGGAAGAAATGGCAAATTATAGACTACAGACGACAACCGAAATCCTGAAGAAGTATTGCTTACAGCACGTAGAGACGACATCACATGCATAAAGCAACGTCGTCGTGATCCATCTAGTAACTGCTATCTTAGATATGTTGTAGGAACACTTGTAAATGTTGTAGATAAAATTTGTATGGATTATTGTTGACCCTACTTGAATGGATCTTGAATTCCTTAGCTTGTGTAAAGTTTAGTTATGCAAGATAAATCCTACACAACTATGATAGGAACTTTATAAAATATATCAAAGACTATGAGAAATCTAATCTTTGATCAATAAGTAGAATATGCAATAGAACTGTAATTTTAATGAACACACAGATCAAAAAACAAAGCTTTAATATATTAATACGAATACTCTAAGTAGTATTAGGGTTACAAAACCTTGAAGATATAACAATTCTATGAATGACTTGTTTTTGGTACATAGAACACTATACCCTAGGACCTCCTTTTATACACCAAGGAGTCCTAATAGGATTATAATATATTCCTAAAACTTAGAATATTCTGTAAGATCTATTCTATAAATAACTCATACTTATCACATAAGTAATCTTGATCTTCAAGCAATCTTTATCATTTCTTCTATCTTTATCCATCCTCTTTTGACAGTAGAAACTCTTTCAGCAGTCTTAATCTTTTAGCAGTTGTAACTTTGTACCAGCAGCATTAACTCTGAACAAGTAGTAGTATTTTATACACCAGCAGCATTAACTGTATACAAGCAGTAGCAACTAAGAATATTTTCTTCAATCTTCACCAGCAGTACTAACTTTACTCTAGCAGTACTAACATATACTAGCAGTACTAAGTTACACTAGCAGTACTCACTACTTAGCATATTTTTCATTAAAGTTAATGAACAGCACTAACTTTTGCTTAGCAGCAGTAACTCCAAGATCATCAAGAAATCTTTTAATCCTAACAATCCTCCCCTAAACTTGATATTCTTCTTCAAAATCTTAAGTTTCATTATTGAAAGCTTCATTAATCATCAAGAGGATGCTTCTAAATACTTTATTAATTCTTGAGTTGTTTTGTAATGAGCTTAAGAAGCTGATAATACATTTCATTCTAATGACCAGCTTGCAGCTTCCTATTTAGAATATCTATGATTGTAGTAGGTTTAAGGGGATATCTCTTTTCTACCAGCATATGAATGTGTACATTTTTCTTCCTCAATGAATGTACTCCACATGAATCATATAGATTCCAATCCAATACTCTGTAGTCTGATTGATCCCTCTATACGTGATCTTCAACATGTTGATTAAACATTGTTTTTAGATCACCCCTATAACACTCTCTCATAGCCCTCCTCTGGCCTTGTTAACCTATACTTAGCTTTTACCAATTTCCATAGGGTTTCTAAATCATTCCTGTCAAAGCTTTTGAGCATATAACTGAAGACTAAGTACATCTTTGAACTTCCATAGCCCTGATTATCTTATAATAGTTTTTCTTCCCTTCTTTATGGATCTTGTAGTCAACAATGCTTGGAGGTTTAGTTGCCAAAGCAATAGCATCAATTGCTACTTCCTTTTTATCAGGAACAACTTCTATTAGTCTTTGAGGCTCTGCTGTTTCATTATCCTCTTCTATTTTTTTTTCTTTTTAGAGATTTCTTGTTCCAGCTCTTCTCTTTTTCTCTTAGAGTTTCCTTCTACTCTTGTCTCACACCCTTCTACACTTACTTCACTGCCTTCCACCAATTCTATATCCATATCTACAAATGTGTTTACCCTCTTCATAGCTTTGTCAAATAACTTTTAAATATCATCAAAGCTTTTATTCTTCAACTGATTGTGTTTATACCCAGCCATGTTTTTCAGATAAGTGGACATTGTATTTATCTTTTGAGATTTAGTTAGTGGTTTGTTCCTTATTTCTTGAGATCTTATTGCTGTAAAGTGTTTCTTTCTTGCTTCTAAGAGTTGTTCAAACAACTTGGACTTCTCTTTAATACTCAACTTCTCTTGTTCTTCTGCTTTTATTTGTTGAGCCATTTGATAATCAGCATCTATCATTTCTTACACATTATCCTATGCAACAATGTTAGCTTTTTCTCTATCTTTAGAGCATTTTTATCTGGCAATGCCTTCTTTTTTTTTCTCTTAGTTGTTGCTTGAAAGCAAGTTCTTCATCAAGACTGATTTGATCTTTCTTCTTCATTTTCACAGGTTCTTCTACCATAATCCATTTGCCTTTGTCTTGTACCTTGACTTGTGATGGTTTTTAAGAAGAAACTGTTGGTGTAGTTGCTTGCTCCTCTTCATGAATAACAAGCCCTTTTGCTCTGGGTCTTGTGCTAACAGCTGTAATTGTTGTAGCAGCAGTTGTTGTTGTAAGTGTTGGTGTTGTTGTTATTGATTCACTTAGCTCTTCTACAACATTAGATTTTTCTAGAACTTTTGCACTTTTTAAAGCTACAAGTGCTTGAGCCAAAGTGACTTCATCAACACTTAAATTCACATCTTTAATAGTAACTTCTGGTTCTGCTAACACCTCATCACCATCAAGAACACCTGTATCAAACATTTCTTCATCACCATACCTCCCCTGAGTTTCATGAACCAATGTAATCTCTGCATCTTTATCAATGTCATTAATTTTTCTCCCCTGTTTGGTTGCATCCTCCTGATCACCCAAACTAGCTTCATTAGAGGAAATCACTCTTGTAGATCTACCAACCTTGTACAATATATTAAGCTTGTGAGTTCTTGACCCTCCTTTCTTCTCTAACTTCTTGACTCTCAGTTTTAAACTTGTAATCTCCTAAGCTTGAGCAGTCTTTGTATTCTCCAGGTCAAGGACTCTTTGTTGCAATTTGGTACAAAATTCCATCAATTCATTAAGTTTCAGTCTATCATTATCACTTCGAGGTGTGTTAACTCCTACGAGCAGTGAATCATTAGATGTTTTAGACACATTCTTAAACCTAATTCAAGAAATTGTGTCCCCCATGGTGTCTTAGCGCCTGGGACCACTACCTGAACTAGTTCCTAAGAAACTTGGTTCGATAAGTGTTTCCTTAGATCGGGTCTTATCTATGTTACCACTGTCCTGCTCTGCTTCTAAGCTAGAAGCAGTAGTAGCAGCCCTCGCTAAACTGTTATCCCTCTCCTTATAGACAGTCTTATCTGCTACATTATCTGTAGGAACACTAGGCTGAGGTACCTCAGTATCCTTTCTCTTTGGCCTTCTTGATCTTTGTTTCAGTTGCGGTTGAGATGTTTATGGTTGAATAATGGTGGGTGTATGTTGGGGATTAATGAGCATTGCTGAACCTTCACCCTGGTCTTGTTGAGCTTGTACCATCATTGTAGGAAATAAGGGTGTGTCCCTTCTAGAAAAGCCTTTCCCTACCTTTCTCATGTTTCTAAAAATCTTCTTAGTATGAGAGGGTGTAACATAAATCCTCTTGTGACTTGACATTCTTTCCAGTTGTTTCTCCAAAAATACTTGCACAAACCTTGGATACATCAAAAAATTACCCACATTATCCAAGTTCTTCACCATACTTTCAAAAATATACTTTGAAAAGTTAAACTTCTAGTTTGTAGCTAAACAGATGATTGCAGAAGCCATAGTGCTATTAAATTCATTCCATGCAGTAGTCTTAGCACTTAGGCATTGCAAAATGGTATGAATAAGGAATTTCCATTAAGGAGAAAATAATGCCTTATAGAATGTAAGCTTTTGTGAAAGTTTTTCATACCCTATTCTTGTAGTTCATGATAAATGGTAGAATTTGGCAGCAATCCATACTTTCTCTTCATTCAAGTTGAAGGTCATGTCTACAAAGGGGTTCGGGTTAGTAACGATTATCTTCTTCCATCACTAGGGCTTGTACACTGTATTTTCCTATGACAGTTTTTCACCTTGATAGTAGCCCAGAATGTTCAATGTAAGAAGTTTAGATTTTTAGATTAATAGTTAGTGGAATATTTATAGGATTTTGCATTCAGAAAATTCAAATCTGCTCAAAACCTTCAATTTTAGTAGGTTTAGCCAAAAACGTACTAAATTATGAATATCGGCAAACTATAGGGTGTCATTGTGTTGGGTTTTGATCAATGATGATAAATTAGTCAGGGTTTGTGATTAGAGAGTATATGGATTAATGAAAACGTTATAAATGAGTGGAATGAATACACCTTAATAGAAGTATTTATGAAACTAACTCAAGGCTTTAACGTTTCACAGCAGTTGTAAGTTATGCCTAGAAGATTAATCTTTTAACAACATTAGTAAGTTTTGCCTTAGAGCATTAAACTTTCCCCAGCAACAGTAAGTTTATACCGAGCAGTGTTAACTTTCCCCAGCAGCAGTAAGTTTATGCCTAGCAGCATTAACTTTCCCCAGCAGCAGTAAGTTTATACCTAGCAGCATTAACTTTCCCCAACAATAGTAAGTTTATGCCTAGCAGCATTAACTTTCAACAGCATTAGTAAGTTTTTGCCTAGCAACATTAACTTTCCCTAGCAGTAGTAATTTTATGCCTAGCAGCATTAACTTTCCCCAGCAGCAGTAAGTTTATGCCTAGCAGCATTAACTTTGAATCACCAACATTAACTCTAATTCTATTCTAATCAGCTTTTCCATCATCAAATAAATATTTTAGCTCACAAAAACTCACTGTCTGTTTTTGATTTCTCTCAATTCTTTTTACTCATAATTTTCTCTTTCTGTTTTAAACAACTCTCTTTTTGTTTTTCAACGCACCACTTCTCTCAATTCTTTTTCTCACCAAATCACTCTATCTGATTTTAATTCACACAACTCTCTTTTTGATTTTATTCTCACCAATTCTCTCAATTCTTTTTCTCATAAAATCATAATGTTAATTATACTAGCAGTATTAAGTATAACTAACAGCACTAACTTAGCAGTATTAAGTATAACTAGCAGCACTAATTATACTTAACAGCAGAAACTTTTAAAGGACATGAATAACAGTACTAATTAATACAAAACACTACAAAACCATAAAGAGATAAAAGATTTTAGAGATTTAACATTCCAATACTAGCAATCAAATATTGAAATCTACTTACATCAAATCCTTTT
>BQNB010009663.1:0-40867 GCA_026074375.1 Tanacetum coccineum
CTTTTTTAGGATAACCGCCGAACAATACTCATTCACCGGTGTTTTAGCTAAGTCAAACAGTTTTTCTTTGTTATTATGGAGGCTTTTAAACATTGAAGCAACTTTCGGCATATGTAGAAGAGCATCCGCGAAACTAAGCTCGAAATGTAATTCCCTAAAGATTTCAACAAATTTCGAAGCTAGATTATCACCTTTTTCACGGAGCTTTTGTTTGTTAGCTCTTAAAGGATAAGGTATAGATGGTTTAGGCTTAGAAGCAACAACAACCTCATCAATTGGAGCATGAGTTTGGACTACCAGAGGTTAGATGTTTTCGGTACTCGGTTGCACCGTATCCTTTGTCACATTGGGTTCCCGTTCCACCACCTTAGGAAGAGGTGGAATTGGAGGTCCATCATAAGAAATACCACTTCGGGTGGTGATTGCTTTCAAGTAACCTCTATGGTTAGCAACGGTGTTGCTAGGAAGTGATCCCGAACCCGAAGAAGAAGCGGTATTCATTTGAAAAAAACTAGCCATCATATTCTTAAGCTCATTGGTTTGATTTGACATTGAAGTTTGTATTGAAGTTTAAATTTTATTTCTCAATTCATTTTTCACATTATTTATTTGATTTTGCATAGCTTTCATATTAGCATCATTTATCTTCTTGTAGTTTGACAATTCATTCGAAGAAGCAACTTGAGTTTGCTGAATCGGAGCTTGTTAATTCGGATAATTTGGATTTCCTTGATTATTTCCTCTATTTTGATTATAACCTTGATTGTACCGGGTTTGATTATTTTTGAAAATTTGGTTGAGCAAAACCCGATGGTCAAATTTGGTTAGCTACACTCTAAGGACGGTATCTGGTATTTCCCTGATTGTAGTTCACTGTGGCTGCTGAAACATATCCTTGAATATTATCTTGATATTCCGGAAAAATGTTGCCATCGGTGGCAAGACATTGGTGGTAAGGATGTGGACCACCACAAGTAACACGAATTTCTTCAATCGCTTTCACAGAAACTAGAAGAGAAGATTTTTGAAGAAGCATAGCCTTAACGACGTCGGCAAGAGCGGCAATCTCAAGAAAATGAGGGGTAGAAGAAGAAGGAGCATTCGTACTCACTTTTGTAACAACCGGTTTGTTCCGTGAGTTGCGAACTTTTGATTTGTTTTCAATAATTATCAAAGCATCTAGAGGAGTTTTAGTCAAAAGATTACCACCGGTGGCGGCATTCAAAGAATCCTGATCGGTTGGGGTTAAAGCATTGTAGAAGGTATCAAGTTGATGCAATTCTGTAAAACCATGATGTGGGCATGCACGAAGCATATCCTTGAAACGGTCCCATGCTCACAAAATGATTCATCAAAATGTTGCTAAAAATTCATAATTTCATTCCGGTGATTTATAGTTTTTGAAGGAGGAAAGAATTGGTTAATAAACTTGGAAACAAGATCTTCCCAAGTAAGAATAGAACAATGGGGGTTAGAAAAGTTAAAGCCATAGGTCAAATCCAGTCAACAGCAGTAAACCACTACAAGACAAAACCCACAATATTCCATTTTAACCCTCTAAGTTTGACAAAAGTCCAAGAATAGCCCTCACCTCTTATGTGGCCTTGAAAACCCTAAATGGGCCTTACCTAGATTCATAAGCCCAAAACCCTAACCCATGTTCCTTTTTATAAACCACAAGCACTGGTTTTGCAATTTCCAAAAGTATTTTATAACTTGAAAAGGAAAAAAAAAACCAAGGGCCATATTTGCAAATTCTCCAAAGTTATAACAGTTTTAACTGCCGAAAAAAGGGCGTGAAACCTATTTACTATTCACCCGTCATCCCATCTTTACCCAAAGTTCAAAATCAAAGGGATTTTCCAATTGACGGGGACGAATAGACAATTTCAATGGTGTAGTAAATGAAATGGCGATGGTTAATTCAGTGGACTTATCAAGGCATTCATTAGCTAAAGGATCAAGCTAGAACCTCAAGTACATGTCAGCAATGGTAAAGCGCACAAGAGATGTAGGATTTGCACTAAACTCACTCACAAAGGAAGCACAAGCTGTCACATCAAGGAATGACAGCTTGGCAATCCTTGAGTGTACACAATTTGATCAAACGGCCACAATTGAAGCCCCAATGATTAAAAGATTTTGATGGTACAGATTAAGGATGAGAAGCATGGCACAACAAGAGGGTCTGGGAAGCCTTCACAAAATGCCATTAATAAGGTCTCAATCTTCACACACACCCACGTAGCTTTTAGGACTAGTTTTTAGCTTAATTTCATTTTTAGCTTAATTTTACTATAAATCTTGTAATTTCCTTTTAAATATTGTAATCAAGTTTTCTATTAATGAATTCAGTAGTTTTTTAAGCTCTTCTTGTTCAATATTCATAAGCTTTTATTTTCCTACAAGTTATTAAGCTAAAATTCCAATAAGCTCTAATAATCTCTCAAGAGTCTCTAAGCTCTTGATGAGCTCAACTTAGCTTAATCTTACCTAAACTCTTAAAACAGCTTTAAAATACCTAATTACCTTAAACTTAATGAATTATGAGCCTAATGGAAGGGGAGTCAAAGTTGGATGGACTCCCATGGACTTTTACCCTAGCTTATTAATAAGCTAGGGAGCTTGTAGCTGCCAAATTTGGTTCCTCTTGTTTAGCTAGAGTTCAAGTAAGTTTCCTTTTAATATCTTATGTCTTTAAATTCTAGCTTATATAGTAGTTAAAGTGCTTATTAGATTTAGAACTGCTTATTTGCTTATATTGTTGCTTATAATTGCTTATTTGTATTTCATTTAGCTTTAAAGTCATAATTGTTCATCTGATTTTAGTTGTAATAGCTTAGATCATAGTTTTTATTAAATTTGTCATATAAATCTTAAAAAAACAAAAAATAGTAGAGATAGCTTAATCTTAGGATTATAGCTTAATACAGTTGTTGATTCATGTTTGTTAGGGTAGATTTAAGCTAGTTTTTATCTGGTAGTTAATAATTATGAATAGATTGCATTTTCAAAGCTTTACTCAACCTTGTCATCAACTTTTAAGGGGGTTGTTTCGGAATAAGCTCTTTGACCACAATAGTCAAAGTGTAGTTTTAGATTTTTCATTAAGTCCAGTTTAATATTTCATTTAAAATATAGTTTAAGAGTTTTTATAAGTTAGATTTTGAAAATGAAAAGATTAGAGCTTAATTTCATAATGTCAGCACCAGGGGAGTTTTTAGCTTAGTTTTGATAGCTTAAGTTTGATTTTTTCTCTTTGAGCTTTTGCTAGTGAATTTAGTGTGTTCATACACACTCAATAAGTGTAAGTAGTGCAGGTTTACCCTTCTTAGGTAAACTACACTATTGTTTGCACTTATGCAAAGTGCATCAGTACTAACAATAAGTTAGTACTGCTGTCACTATTTGCTTAATTCTTGGATAAGTAATCCTAGGTTTTAGTTTCTAAGGTTAGGATAGGATTTAGTCTAGGTATAGCTTAATATAGATTAAGTCTTTAATCTTATTTTCTAGCTTATTTTCCTAGCTTATTTGCTGTCAAAAGCACTCAAAAAACCTCAAAGCAAAAAGTAAGTATAGGCATAGGATTAGTGCTTAAAATTTTTGATTTCTAGTCTTAAGAAGTTGATTTTATGATTTAGTTAGATAGTCAATTAGTATTTATGCTAGTGTGTAAAAGCTCTTAATCATAAATAGCTTAATGAACTTTTGAGCTTATATGGATTTTGTGCTTCTTGTCTAAATTTCTTGAGTTTAGCATTTTCACTTTCAATTTTAGCTAGCTTTAAGTGTTTCTAGCTTAGGTTTCTTTTCATTCTTAGATTAAGAAACTTATAAGCTTTCCAAAGCTTCTTTTCTTTTTAAATTTGAGCTTCTTTTAAGCTTTTTATAGCTGTTTAAGTGAGAATAAGCCCAAAACCCCACTCACTGAAATAGCTTATTGATAAGCTGTCTTTGAGCTTATTACTTAGTTTTAGCTTAAGTCCCTTTTATTAAAATAGCTTATTTTAGTGTCCTTTTTAAGTCCTATTCCGATTGATACCATTGTCATGCCAATTAGAATCACTTTTGATAATCCAATTGATTTTAATGATCATTTCTCCAAACCAAAGGACTTGAAAAAGGATTTAACCATTTCATTTGACTCTACCACCACAAGTATTTTACCACATCCTTTGTTAGATTCCGACTCGCCTTTCACTGCGGAGTTGTCGGCTAGTGTTACCTTGAATTCTCTCGGAAACGAGGACAAAGTATTCAAACCAGGTATACTAGTTTATCATGCCATTCATGATAAAAATCTTGTAACATTGGAGGAGAATTTAAAAGAGAACATTTCCTCCGGGACTCTTTTAGTTTTCAAAGAACCGTCATTTCTTCTACCTCCGCCAGAACCACCAGATGAATGTTTGAAGAATGTTGTGCTTAATTTCTACCAAAGCAAGAAGACGTTTCCTCTAAATGTTGAAGATGTCAATTCCTTCACATTTATCATTTGGACTTTTCTTCCATTCTTCACTTACACCAAGGAATCACCTTTGATTTTCTCCTTTCGAAGTGAGAATTTTGTTTTTGACCCCGGCATCATCACGTTTCATAATCCAGTAGCAGTTTCAATGAAAGTTTCTATTTGCTCTCCCTAAGGACAACTTAATTCAGGGATCGAGTCGAGCTTGCGACTCGGTGACCAAAAACAAGCCGCTTCGTGGGAGTTCACCCCATGCTTATCCTTTCTATTTTCTTTCTATTTTCTATTATCCAATGTGTTGTGTTGAGAGAGGCTTGTACTCTTTCTGATTTCTCGATGTTTGTTGCTTGTTTGTTGTGATTTTGTAGGATCGACCCAACAAATTCTTTGAAGCCTCTCGTGTCCGGTTGATTTGTCCCGTTCAACTCGAGCTTCTCATCCTTTGTGTGAAATTAGTTTGGGGAGATCCATATCCTTTCGTCTTATCGATTAACGTTTATCTTTGCATACCTCATAAACGGCTTAGATTTACGTAGAGACCCGACTTTAAACATTGAGGACAATGTTTTGTTTTAGTTTGGGGAAGGGAATCTATCGATTTGATGTTGCTTGCTTATTGTTTTGTTCTCACGTACCCGTTTTCCCACAAAAATAGCAAAAAATTTAAATTTTTAAGTTCTTATTTGTAGAAAAAATGAAAAAATAAAAAATATTAGTAGTTAATTAAGAAAATAAGTGTTAAGACAAAAATGTAGGTTTTCCGTTGGTAAGAATAAGAAGTAATTTTTGACCCGATCGAACGTGTAGAGTTCTAGCTTTCTCCCTTAACAATTAATGATGATAGTTTGTGCTAGTCTCATGTAGACTTTAAACCAGATACGACTTGAAATCATTAGTAAAATGAAGGCTGTGCTAATCTCAAGTAGATTTTAAATATGCCGAGTTGGGTTTTATATAGGCTAAGTATTTGCGAATTTCTTAGAGATTTTAAATTGCAAAGAATAAGAGATGATAGTGTTGATTACGAGTTAGGATGCTAAACAAAGTTTATTTGGAAAACTTAAAAGCTTATAAGAATAACTTGTGGTTTTTCTTCCCCGAAGTTCTTAAAATGATTAATTATACGTGTTCTCCTTAATTTTTACAAATTAGAGTTTTACTCTTAAAAGTCTAATCAACATATTTAGAGAAAAAGCTTTATCGATGATGAAGTCAACATCAATTGGTAAATAAGAATTTTAGTTCAAGTTTATACTTTGGTTTTCTAAAACGAAATTTTTCTATTTGCAAAAATAATGTGTTGAATTAATAATACTAAAAAAATGTGTAGTTGGTGAATAAAAGGATGCAAGTTAAAAATCCTTAGTGTTAATAATTAATATACAAACTCCATCGCAATAAAGTACATGGGCATTTGTCGGTTCGCTCCCGATGTGACATCGAAAGAAAGGATGGAGGATGTATATTTAGGGTTGGTATCATAATAAGTACACGAGCTCTTGTCGGAGGCGTGGCCGATGTGTCGTCGAAAGAAAAGTGATACCGATTCCTAGCCTAATAATGTAAATAGTAAATAATAATAAAAAAATAAATAGTAAAAGTTTCATTCTCTAAAACCAAGGTATTCTTTTGAACCAAGATTTGCAAAAGTCTACAAGGCTTTTTCATCGGAAGTTCATGCGTCTCGATTATTATTCTCTGGATGGGGTGTCAAAAGCCTTAGCACTTACCCGATGACGGTGGGATGCTAGAGAAGAAAGTCATTCATGGGACAAGTGAACCAACGATGTCTTAGCTAAGGAGGTTTTTGTTTGCTTTGAGTTGTGATCTTACTAAGTGATTAACATATTAGCCCAAAAGGCCCATGTGTAAAGCTTGGTCGGATTTCAACTATCTAAATATGTGGATTTAATGGTTTAAATTAATTTGAACACACACACTTAAATATATGATTTATGTCGGGAAGAGAAATTCACAAGTTGTAATTATAGGTAGTCTTAGCATCTTATTTCGTAATTAATGGTGATCTTATTTTTAAGCTTAGCGTGGGAGAAGTGAAAAATCGGGGATGATGTAGTTATCTTTTAGACACTTAATTGTGCTTTTTGTTCTATGATCCTAAAAGTTACCAATGAGGTAATGAAAACAATACATTATGTCAACACAAATAAGTTGTAGTTAGGTAATTAATTATCAAGAAAAATCATAAAAAGAAAAAAATCTTTGAAAATGGGAAATCGGGTGTTTTATAACTTGTGATCTCTTAACTCTTTCAACAAAAAAAAATCTTTGCTACTTTTCAAAGGTTAAGTTTGGGGAAGTTTCGAGGAATTTGGTTATAAGGCATGTGATATTGCGTGAGGACACACAATCGTTTAGTTTGGGGAATTTTGATAAGTTTAAAATACACATATCCGTTAATACTTAAATGAACCCAATTAAATCCAAAACAGACCAAAAATGGCAAAAATATGATTGTATTTGTGTTTTGTGTGTGCAGATACGGATATATCAAAAATCACAAGAAAACAGTCAAAAAGCAAGCAAGCACGGACACGAGAATCAGAAGAGTACAAAAAGAAGCCAAAGAATCAAAGCCGAAGCCAGGAAAAGTCAAACCCCCCCACCCCCCCACACCACACACCACACCCCCAACCCAAAAATATTCCATTTTCACCATCCAAGTTTCACAAAAGTACAAAAATAATCCCTTATTGGGCCCAGAAAACCTCAATGGGCCTTAAAAACCCTAAGTTACCCTTACCCGGATCCAAAGCCAAAAGCCCCTTATTAAGCTATTTCTTAGTCCATTTTTATATTATAATACACAGGGTGGTTTTTGCAATTTCCAAAAGTAGTTTTATAACTAGAAAAGGAAAACGAGAAGACAAGGACCTATTGTGCCATTATCCTAAACTCCAACAGAATTAACTGTAAAATAGGCGGCAAAGGTTTTTATTGTTAATTCGTCATCACCATTTTTCACCAGCTAGGTAACGAGGCGGGTTCCCTTAATTGCTGGCTAAACTGGGTAATTCAGAGTCCTAAGCAAGATGGTAAGGAGAAATCTGTCATATCATGTGATTCTCACTAGTCTACACAAAATCAAGAGGAGACCCGTCAGCATGGTGAAGCACACTTATTGGTGGGTTTTGCTTCAAATCACTCACCTAAGTAGCACAAGCGTCACCAAATCATGGGTGACAGTTGGACAATCCTCCAAAGTCACAATGATCAACGACCAATATTCAAGATCCATGATCTGCAATGATGGATGGCAGAGATTAAAGGTTGGCAGAGGCCTCAAGGGACCTAGCAGCTTCTCAATCAGGTATAAAAAGGCCTCCGCTCACACACAACGGGACCTTCTTTTTACTTTATTTTTCTTTTTTTAACTTTTAATAATTAGTTATAGCTTCATATTGTGCTTAATGTAATTTTCAGCTTAATATTGTAATTTCCTTTATGTAATGAATGTTTTTAAGTAATAAAATTAGTGTTTGCTTTTATCCTTTACTCATAAGCTCTTATTTCATGTTATGGACTCATTAAGCTCTCATAAGCTACTAATAAGCTCTCATGAGTCTCTAAGCTCATGATTGAGTTTAATCAACCTTAATCTTACCTTAACCACCTTAAAATCAGTATTAAAACCTATTACTTTGCATTTTGGGATTATCAGTTAGATGGAGGGGGCTTTATACAGGAAGGATTCCTCCTGGACTTATTACCCTAGCTTATTATAGATAGGGGCTTGAGCTGATTATTGGTCCTCTTGTTTAGTAGAGGGATTGTAAGTTCCTTTTTACTAATCTTGCTTTAAATCAGTACGTTGCTTGCTTAATTAGTCTAATATTGCTTATTTGCTTATTTAATTTGCTTATTTGTGCTTTTTACTTCTTATATTTGCTTATAAATTAGTACTCTTCATCTGTTTTTGATTTTCCTAGAATAGATCATAGTTTTATTAATTTGTCCTAATACCTTAACACAAGCAAACATAGTAGATATAGCTTAAATCTTAGATTAATGCTTATTTAGTTATTAGTCTAGAGGTTAATTAGGTTTAATATAAGCTAAAAGTTATCTGGTTATTAAACTTAGCTCATACGATTTCATTTGAAGCTCATTTCAAATCTGTCAATCATTAAAAGGGTGTTTGTTTAGGTGTATTTGCCCTTAAAACGTACAATCCTTTCGGCAAATCACTTTGGTCAGCTGGAGTTTAATTGAAATAAAAGTTTTAAAAAAGATTTCAAAAGTTGGTTGTAATTTTAAAGATAATAAGTTATCATGTTCTGTCAGCCCAGGGAAACTTACGGTTCTCAGTTGGATTGCTTATTTTCTTTTCTCGGGACTCTAGGGCTTGTGTTTGCTTACTCTTGTTTACCACCCTCTTTGAGTGTGTTTAGTGTAGGTAGTTCTAGTTGTAGATGCATTGTTTCTTTGTAGGTAAAAGGTGTCAAGTTGCATCAGCAAGAACTAGTAGTTCTTGCTGTCACTCTTGGTTTTCTTTTTAGTCAAGTAAACTTAGGTTTTAATCTCTAAAATTCAAGTATAATTTAGTTTAGACATAGCTTAATCTAGATTAGGAATTAGTTTTCAATTTATAGCTTATTTTCTAGCTTAAATTTTGTTTCAATAATAGCATAAAAAAAAAAAAATACAAGCCAATAAAAACACCAAAAATAGTAGAGTCATTTAAGTAGGGACTATTAATTTGTTAATTTTACTTGATCCTAGTTTTTTATCTAAATAGATAGATTATAAGTAGCTTTATCAGTTCTCAATAGCTTAAAGTCTAGATTTGCTTTTTGAGGATTTTAGCGTATTTGGATTTTTACTTATTGCTTTGGTTTTTTGAGTTTGCTTAGTTCATGCTCAATTTCAGTTGCTTAAAAGTACTTCCAGCTTAATTTTCTTTTCATTTTCAGATTTAGCAAGTCATAAGCTTGCTTAAGCTTCTTTCCTTTTTCATTTTGAACTTATTTTGAGCTTCTTTATAGCTTATTTTCATAAAACCAAAGAGTTAAGCCTCCTTTTGAAGTGCCGCTTAAAAAAAGTCTTATGAGCTTATTAGTGAGTTTCAGCTAATAGAGCTTTTGTTAATTTTGTTCCCACCAGCTTCCTTTACAACTTTGCTTTTTTGAGTTTTCTCTCATAAGCACTTTTTAAGAAGTCATCTTAATTTGGCTTAAAAGGACTTGGGGTGAAGTCGGGGTTGGGCATCAGGGACTGTTTGTGTAACTTTTAGTTTTCTTAAAGTGGCACTGTTAGTCCCTAGGTCTTTGCATAGTTAATCCCTATGTTAGTTTTTAATTAGTTTTTTATTAATTTTAATTAATAATTAGGGTTTAGTTTTAATTAGTTTAATTAGTCTTTAATAAAAAGTTAAAATTTGGGGCTTTTATTTTTAGTAATTTTCTGCATTTTTTTTATTTAGTGTAATTTTTATAAAATGTTTAGGATTAATATTTTTAATATTTTTATTATTTTTAAGTTTTAAATTAGTTAAAATCTTTAAAAAGCCATAACTAAAAATCTAAAAAGCCAAAAATAGTAATTCTTTTTTTTTCTAAAAATTTATTTTTACTTATTTTATTTAGGAAAAATATAATTTCAAATATTTTTATATTTTTTTATATTTTCTAGGAATTAATTAGTTTTAAATAGTTTTTAATTCTTAATAAATTCAAATATAATCTAAAAAATATTTTTCTTTGTCTTAAAATTTTATTTTATCATAATTTAGGTTTAGAAACTTAATTTGCAATTTTAGGGTTTAAATTTAGTGGGTTTGCTTAAATGTCGCATTTTATTTGTTTCCCGTATTAGTTTAATTGTTTAATTGTTTTTAATTGTCCATTTTAATTGTTGCTTTTTATTTAGTAGATATAGATTACCAAAAAATCTTGAATCTTCAAATTCGAAGCCCAGCTTAACGAGGTTTCATTTTACTCGTCGTTGGGGAAACGACCCGGGTGATCATATTTACCGGGTTTAATATACGTATTATATATTATAATATATATTTTTTAAGAGTGAATTTTACCGAGTGTTACTTGGCATTATTCTTAATTGCTCTTAGGTTTATACTATATTGTGGTATATTTTACAAGTATATAAACTATTCAGACGGCAACTGACAACTGATTTTTCATGTCGAAGGCCACGACAAAAACTCTCAAAAGCATGTAAACGAGTCAATTACAATGGTTAATGGACCATGCACGGGACTAGTTTAAAAGGTTTACGCGAACCGCTCTAGTTTTGCTTGCTCCACCAGGAAGATGTCAACGATGAAAGAAAAGCAGGACGTGCGAATCTCGCAGAGCCAACGCTAAAACCAAACTCGTATCCCACCTTGTTTGAAGAATTTTAAAGTTATTTAGAAGGAGAGCATTTTTCATTCAAACAAACCACCTCAAGTTTCTTTAGTTTTTGCAATCACATCCACCTTACCGTCTATTGAGCCAAAGGATTCTCTCATATATGGGGACGAGCCACCTAGGATTTTAGTGGAGGAAATGATCCCAATCCCAGAGCATCAGGATAAAACCACGAGTGATAGACGACCGTTATACCTAGTGTGATGATTTCTCTTCCATCAACGTTCCACGTGATGATTTCGTGACTTTCTCTAACCCTCTTTTCGAATTTGATGTCAATTTCATCTCTAGTGACATAAACCCTCTTTTTGATGAGGTGTTAGAGGCATCAGTGCACTGATTCATAGTGATTCCAATTAATAGTCGACTTTCCTCGTCACACCTCTTCTGATCTAATAGATGAGTGTCTTGCTCCAGGAGCCGACAATGAAATTCTATTCACCATGGATCCTTTACTCCTATGAAAGTGTTGCTTCTATTCTCGAGTGATTCATCACTGATCCCTTTTGCAGAGCATGCTGCTTTATTTGATTTGGATGTAAACGAAGATTGGCAAAAATATGTACGCTGCTCAATTGACCGGTGACTGTTTTAATCCAGGAGGCGATAATGCTGAGATCGATGCTTTTTCGCTATCGAAGTTTCCTACGTATATTGCAAGAAGGTTATTATGACTCAGAAGGGGTAATCTATCTTGAAGTGTGCTTAGTGATGATACACCATACACTCTCTCCGAAGTATTTTTTCGCTCATGCAACACAACATAAAACTTTTTATCCCAAACAGTGCTCCTCTCCACCTGGAGTCACGGTGAACTTATCCGTCCTCCAGGAATTGTTAGAGTGCACGAGGATTATATCAATCGAATGTCGTTGCTATGCGGAAATTCATCTTCCGGTCACCGCAAATTCTCATACAATCAGAGTCTCTTCCACATCTACTATCTCATTAAGGCTCGTGATGCTAATGGGAAGAGATCGATATATTTTTCATGGATGTGATTCGATACCCCGGGTCTTGAAAGTGATTTTGATTAGAAAGGAGGATATTCTTGACAACTTGCTTAACGATGATCCTATACCGAATATGCGCGTTTACTTTCGACTGGAATCGCTGAGCTCATGATAAACAATGGTTCATAAGTGCAATGTTTTTGACCCAGGGGAGGTGAGATTAATGTTGACGTTGAGATTCTTCACATTTTGTCACTTGGATTTTTCTTTCGTTCTCACTTACCCTGAGGTTTTCCTTACTTTCCTCCACCACAAATGCGGACACCATTTTTAACCCGCATCTCCACTTAGAGACAGTGGCATTTCTCGGGATGCCCTTTTCATGTGCTTAAAAGATTATCGCGAACATTATGGAAATCCGATGCTATTTTCCTATCCACACTTTCTCAAGGCGAATGATTCAGGGATCGAGTCAAGCTGTGTGACTCGTGTTACCAACACAAACGCTTCGTGGGAGGCACCCCAGTGCTTATCCTTTATTTTCTTTCTTATTTTCTATTGTGTTATTAAGGCGGCTTTTACTCTTCCGCTCTTGCTGTTGTTTGTTTGTGATTGTTTGCGGATTGACCCAAAATATTTCTAAAGATCTCGAGGTTCGGTGTTTTATCCAGGTCCCACATGAGCTTCTAGGCCGTTGCTTTGCCAATCAGTTTGGGGAAATCCGATATCCTAAAGGCTTATTCTGACTAACATTTATTCTTTTAGCACACTTGATCAATGGCTTGCGATATTTGTGATCTTTCTTCAGGCTTACGTTATGCATTGACCTATTTGAGTTCTCGTATGGGGTTTTTCGCTAGGGCAACCTGGGACACAGTTTACTTTTCGTAATGGGTAGTATATTACGATATAATCTTCCTACTATGTGCCCATTGTAACCCGACCTACTATACCCCCCAAAACCCCCATCACATCACCAAATACACCCAAAACCACACTCCACACTTAAATATATAAAAAAATAAAAAAAAATATATAAATATTATAAATATTTAACTAAAAGATAATAAAAAATATAACAAATATAATAATTATTTTTATTTTATATTATCCCCCCCAATTATTTTTTTTTTTTTTTTGTTTTATAAAAATATTTTTTCCCATTAATTATACATATATATATTTTTTTAACCCCCACATTTTTATATAATATTTTATTACTCACATTTTTGACTTTCTTACTGGTAGGAATAGGAGTAATTTAGACCTGATCAAAGCGTGTTGAGCTCTAGCTTGTTCCTTAACTTTTAGGCTAAGCGTTCGCAAAAATTCGCGAAGAACGAAAAATGATAGAGTTAAGGTATGCGTGGGCATGTAAACACGGATTCGTTGGACATTTAAGAGCTCGTGTATGTAATTTGTGGCTTTTTCTCCCATAAGCTCTTAACCGGACTAATATATGTGCTGTTTTTGGAGATTAAACTTAAATCAACAATTTTTATGTAATATATAGCAAAAATTTTAGTCTTAGTTCAAATTTATACTTGAATTTTTCAAAAAAGAAGTCTTCTCTATATAAAGTAAATAATAATAATAATAATAATAATAATAATAATAATATAATCCTGAAGATAAGTAAAACATAACCTGTGGGCATGATTAAAAGTTTCACAACTCTTGCCGCCCCCCAGCTCAAAAACCAATGTGGTAGTCTTCTAAAGAAAGCCATAGTAAACAATAAAAATCGAGATGCTAAAGTTTAGAGCATTTGACGACTCACAACCGATGTTGCAGCCTTCTAAAAGGTCGAGGGTTACAATTGCATAAATATTAAGTTCAAATTAATAAATAGATTTCTTTTTGTTAAATTCAAATATACTTTTGAACTTTGACTATTCTATTTTTAAAAGCTGTGCATATACGGGAAACCTGAGAGTTTTCGAAATCTAAGGTCCGTGAGTCCCGATACTAGTCTCTGTAGGGTGTCAAAAGCCTGGTCACTTAGCCGCAAGGTTGGGATGTGCCAAGACGAAAGTCGCTACATGGGATGATCTCGCCTTCAAACTCATTATTCTTGGGTGGAACGTGAAGCATAGTATTTGTAAACGTAGATCATGGTAGACATTCAAAATTAGCACATTACTTAAAGATATAATAATGTCGAGAGTACAAGTACCAAGTCTGCATATTGAGTAGTGTTAGCCTCTTTATGATATTTAGCTGGTGATTTTCGATTTAAGCTTGGTTTGGAGCAGTGAAAGTCGGGAACAATGAATATATCCTTTTTGGGGCATTTCGGATGAATGCATCTTGTTCTATGATCCCTAACAGTTATGGAAATAACAAAAGTCGAAATATTCTAAGTTTATATAAAAAAAATATTGAAAATGGGAAAATAGGGTGTTTTAAAGCTTGTTATTTCTTAAGTCTCTCCACAAAAATCTTTGCTACTTTTCAAAGATTTAGTTTAGGGAAGTTTTGGGGTATTTGGTTTTTAAGCATAATAATATGGCGAGGACACGCTATCGTAAGTTTGGGGAATTTTGATATGTTGAAAAACCCATTACTGTTATATATTCAAAAATGCGCCCTAAAAAGATAATATTGTGCTAAAATGCTTGTATATTGCTTGTTTTGTCTTTGTGATTGTGTAGGTACGGATATTGCAAATATCACAAGAAAACGGTCAAAACCGGACAAACACGGACACGAGAACGGAAAAAGTATAAAAGAGCCGAAGATTTCTAGCAAAAGGTCAATAAAGTCAACTCTTGGTCAACACTGGTCAACCACAAGAAGACAAAACCTTTGAAAGTACCCAAAATACCTTTAATGTTAAATCATATCTCACAAATAGTCCCTAAACCCTAACACCGTTATCTCTTTTGTACTTAAGAGATAACAACTGTTATCTTCTTATATTAAACCAACACCAAATAATCGGCCCAACACCCTTTTGATATTAACCCTTTTACACCCGGGCCCAAGTCAAAACCCAAAACCCCCCAATCAAACACCTCATACTAAACGGTTATAAAAAAGGGGCATGAACCCTTTTTACTATTCATCATCTCTTTCCTTTAACCATGAGCTCAAATCAAAGGGTAAATGGAAATTGACAGCATAGTTTCGTAATTCACGCATAAGCAGTGATGTGGCCCAAGATAGTCATACAAGCTGTTCGGACATAAATCTTCTCCAAGAGTTCTACTTGCCAAAGTTTAACTAACAGTACAAAGGTGTTGTAACTGCCTAGGTACCAACTTCTACTGTCGCAGGGTTAGTTAATACTGCTAGAAGAAAGATTAATACTGCTGATGGTCGAAGCTGCTAACTTGGAGATAAGGATGCAAAGAGAAAAATAAGGATACGTATTTATTTGTTTTTTATTTGAATTGTAACAACTTCAATAGTTCGGCATTTATTTGTAAAAGGACTCCTTGTGTTCTCTCCAAAGGAGTTCTAGGTTTAGGACGGATACACTTTTTAGAAAAAAATAGTGATGCTTCAAGGTTGTAACCCCAGTACTACAAGAGTACTCGTATTATTATTCTAATATATTGAAGCAGTTTGTTATTACTTCATTGTTCATTGTTTGTTTGGTTATTACTGTTCCATTGATAAACACCTCTAGAGTATCAAAGTGTAGATTCCGCATACACTTTGGTATACATACAAAGTCTACTATTGGAGATTTTGGATTAATCCAAAGGTAACAACACTTTATACCTAAAGAATCGATCAAGGGTGGGCTCAACAAGTGTATCAGAGCCTGTGTTTGAGACTTTAATCTAGAAGGTACTGGACGTTAGAAAATTCTCAGAACAATGCGTTGGCAAAGCTTCCAATGCTCAAACTCAGGGAGTATGAGATGTGGGAGATAAGGATCAAACAGTACTTTCAGATTTAGGATTATGCGTTATGGGAGGTAATTGAAAGTGGGAATTCGTGGGTACCTATTCCTGTTACAGCACCAGAATCTGGTCCATCAACAACATTGAAGATGACTGTGCCCTCTACTGCTGAAGAAAAGATTTGCAAAAAGAATGATGTAAAGGCTGAACGTCTACTGCTCATGGAACTACCAATGCGCATTCAACTACCTTCAATTAGTATGTGATGCTCATTCAATGTTTGTTGCTATTAAGGTCGCTTTGGCAGGGGATGACGCAAAAGAAGACACAGAAGGCTTGCGAAGCAACAGTATGAAAACTTAATGTATAAGTCAGAATCATGGATTTATCTGTAACAGCTTCATAATGCTTGTTAGTAGATTGGCAATTATGGGTGTAGTTACTCCTCCGCAGATTAAATGTTACGTTTTAGTAGCTTACCTTTTGAATGGGATCCACCTGTGTCGTCTAGCTGAAAACCCGGACTATGGAGACTATGGTTTGGATGATTGTAAAACATTTCAAATTTTTGAATAAAGCTTACGAGATCTGCTGGTGCTAACACTGATAGATTAAGAACTTGGCATTTCTACTGCTTCCAGGTGCAAGCAGTATTACTAATATTAATACTATTCAACCTGAAGTTAGTATTGTACCACAAGGTTAATACTACCAGTACTGAAATTGCATGCTAGGTTTTAGAAATGATGCACAGTTTATGCCTTTCTATTCCACTCAACAGAAGGGTCTCAACTAGTTCATGAAGATCTGAGCAACTTCATGATGATGATTTGGAAGAAATGAATCTAAAGTGGAATATGCATACTTAGCTGAGGGCAGAGAGTTCTATCAGAGAACTGGAGGAAGTCATCATTGATGGAAGCAATACTGCTGGATATGAAAAATCAAAGGTAGAATGTTTCAACTGCCATACAATGGGACATTTTTCCAGAGACTGCAGAGCACCAAGGATTAACAGACACAACCGACACTTGGCATCCCGGGTCGCTCATCAAAGGCAGTAAAGTTTGACGATGCTTCTGAAAAGGGCATGTGGCTATAGATGGTGCTGGGATTTGATTGGAGTGACATGGCAGAGGAAAAAATTCAGCAAACATGGCTCTCTGCATTCTAGATTTGGGTAACAATGATAAATCTTGTTCTTAAATCTTGTTTAAAAAAACTAATATAGCTCTAAGAACAGTATGATGATTTACTTGTTAAATTAGATGATATGGTTTTAAAGCTTCTACATACCAAAGGAGGTTTATCTATTTTCGAAGGACAATTCCTTAATATAAAGAATCTGAGTCCTTTTTTCTGAGGAAAATCGCTTTGCTTAACAGACTGTGTCGTCAAAAGACGTATTAATGGCTTACTTAGGACTGAACTTGAAAAGGTTAAGGAAGAAAAGTAGGGTTTGAGTTTTAAGAATGCCAAAGTTTGAAAAAATCATCAAAAGACTTAGATCAGTTGTTGAAGTCAATAACTGACAAAAGAAGGGTTTTGGTTATAATGTTGTCCCTTCACCTCATCCCTTGATTCTTAATAGACCAACACCTTTAGACTTATCTTATTCTGGTCTAGAAGAATTCAAACAGTTTGAGGTAAATGAGTTGGTCCTTATGGATTCAAGTGTAAAAGCTACCACTGGTTGTGATAATGAGTCAGATAATTCTAAGAGAATACGATGACTCTTAAAAACAACCATAAAAGACTGATTTAGCTTTGTTATGTCTCACTGTAAGGTAGACAAAGCTTGGACAGCAAGTTTTTCTGTCCTGCCACTCAGGCTTCGGCCGGAGCGCTAACTCCCAGCTAGCGGACTAATGGGCTGTCCATATTGAGATTGGGTGTCGATGATGAGGGTGTGTTGAGCTATCCCTAAGGTTGAAAAGAAAACTGTTATACCTACTGCTACTAAGAAAGAGTGTGTTAAACCTGTTAAACCAGTTAGGAGGTCAGTTAGGTATTCAGAGATGTACAGGTCACAAAGACCTAGAGGAAACCAAAGGAATTGGAATAGTCAAAAATCCAATCCTTAGATGTGACTTTGTTTTTTAATAATAGGATGTTTTAAAACTTGTGGAAGTTTTGGATCTATTCAATACAGTTGTCCCAAACATATGGCTCCAAGAGCAGTCTTAATGAAGACTGGCCTAAAAACTGTTAATACTTCAAGGCCTGTTAATATTGTTAGGTCTATTAACACTGGCAGACCTTTTAGTACTGCTAGGTCTTTTAATACTGTTAGGCCTTCTTTACTGCACACCCCAAATTCCACAAGTACTTGTGCTAGACCAATGACATTCTTCAAATCAAGCACATCAATGTTCCAGGCCTTTTCAGGAGACCAGCATAACAAGGTCTTATAATCAAAATGTTAATACTGGTAGACAAAATGTTAATACTGGTAGGCAAAATGTTAATACTGTCAAGGCAAAGGGATTTAATGCTGTTAAGCCCTCAGCATGTTGGGTTTGGAGACCCATCAAACCCAATGGTGCATCACTGGTTTTCAACAAATATAAGTACATTGATGCAAGAGGCGCTCCAGTCCGTAATGGCTGGGTCCCAAAGATAACTAACATCATAGTTTTGTGTGCAGAGGCAATTCACGCTAAATGTTAAGGATTTGTTGATATGGATTGCTCAAGGCACATGTCTGGAAACAAAGGCCCATCTTTCAGATTTTAAAGACTTTTTGTGGAGGTTATGTTAATTTTGTGGTGGAGTAAATGGAGGCAGAATTACTGAAAAGTACTATTAAAATAATAAACTTGATTTGATGATGTATACTTTGTCAAAGAGTTAAAGTTCAACCTCTTTAGTGTCTTACAAATGTGTGACAAAAAAAACTATGTTCTGTTTTATGTTTTGAATGTCTTGTTCTATCTCCTAATTTTAAGTTGCCTGATGAAAATAAGATACTTCTTAAAATTCCTAGACAGGATAACATGTACAGTTTTGATCTGAAAAAAACATAGTTCTCTAAAGATGGTTTAACTGTTCTAGTTGCAAAGGCTACATTATGAGGAATCATGCTATGGCATAGAGCTTGGTCATGTCAATTTTAAGACATATTACTAACTTGTCAAGAAAATTATGAAGCGATTTGCCTTTCAAACACGATTTGCGGAATGACCAATGTGTGTTGGCCTGTCTTAAGGCAACAACACAGAGCCTCTTGTCAAGACCAAGGCTTTAATTCATTACTAAGCCATTGTTTATGCTGCATATAGAACTCTTTGGTCTACCTTTTTTAGGAGTCTAATGCATAAAAGTAACTGCTTGGTAGTCACTGATGATTATAATAGATTTTCATGGGTTTTCTTTTTAAAAACTAAGGATGAAAAAGTGAGATCCTTAAAAACTTTATCAAAGAGATAGAAAACCTAGTAGATAAGAAAGTAAGGCAAAGATAATCAGAGAATGGTCATGGGACCGAGTTTACAATCACCGTGATGGATGAGTTTCTTGTAGGGAAAAGGTAGTAAAAGAGAATATAGTATGGTAGGACCCCTCAGCAAATGGTGTAGCTGAAAGAAGAATTGGACATTAATTGAGGTGCTAGAACAATGTTGTTGCCTCTAAGTTACTACACATTTTGGTCAGAAGCTATTTTTACTGCTTGTATGTACAGCATTGGGTCTTAATAGTCAAGCTCATACAAGATCCTGATGAACTCTTTAGAGGTATTAAACCAGCTATAAGGCTTCATGAAACCATTTGGATGTCATGTTACTATTCTCAATACCTTAGATAAGTTGGGCAAGTTTGATGGAAAAAGTGATGAAGGTTTCTTTGTTGGATATTCTTTAAGTAGCAAAGTTTTGGGTATACAAATTAGAACCAGAAAGTTTAGAAACTTGTATTGGGTTTCTTCGCGAATAGCGTATTGATAGAGGAAATGGTCCCAAAGTGGCTGTTTGATTTGATTCTCTAACCCAAACAGATGATTATGTACCAGTGGTTGCAGGGACTATTTCTAATGATTTTGCAAGTATACAAGGAGTTTTTGTGTCTAGTACATCTTCTCAACAAGATCAAGCTAATCAAGATTGTATTTTAATGCCAATTTGGAAGGATGCTTCATACTTTGATGATGCTTCACCCAGATCTGTTGTTGATGACTCTACAGATCAAGTGGGTTACATTGATGAGATTGATGATTCAGAAAAGGCTCATGATGATAGCAGTCTTAGATATGGTATGCTGATCAACAAGTTATATGCTAGGCTAGAGTTATACTGTAGTAGAGAAGTTAGTACTGCTGTGCCTGAAGTTAATACTACTACTTCTGAAGACTTGGTGGGACCAAGTTCTCCAACTGAAGACACACAAGTGGAGGATCAAGAAATTGAAGTGGGGAACATTACACCATCTTATGGTTACTACCATCTGCACCAAGAATTTACAAAAATACTCCAATTGATATGTGATTGGGGAGATGTGCAAGTCATTGTTCAACAAGAAGATTGACAACTTCTTATCCTGATCTCGGATTTTTAGTGTATATATGAAAGGAAAATACTCATCGACTTATACATGTCTTTTTGCTTGTTTCCTCTTCATTGAAGACAAAGAGTTTTAAAGCTTTAGTGATCTTGCATGGGTTGAAGAAAATGCAGGAGGACTCCTACAGTTAAAACTGCAAAAAAAAGTATGGGTTCTTGTAGATATACCTAAAGGTCTAGAAGCATTGGTACAACGTGGTTACAGAACCAAGAAAAGATGAAAGGGGGATTGTCATCAGAAACAAAGCAAGACTTGTTGCTCAAGGACATACTCAAGAAGAGGGCATAGACTATGATGAAGTCTTTGCACCTGTGGCTAGAATTGAGGCCATAAGAATATTCATGCATATGGCTTCTTATATGGGTTTTAATGGTCTACTCAAATGGATGTCAAATGTCAAAAGTGCTTTCCTGTATGGTCAGATTGAAGAGGAGGTATATGTATGTCAACCTCCAGGTTTTGAAGATCCTGACCATCCTAATAAAGTCTATAAGGTAGTGAAAGCATTATATGGCCTGCATCAAGCACCCAGAGCTTGGTATGACACTTTGGCAAATTATCTCTTGTGCAATGGTTTTGAAAGAGGAAAGATTGACCAAACATTATTCATCAAGAGACATAAGGGACATATCTTGCTTGTTCAAATCTATGTGGATGACATTATCTTTGGATCTACAAAGAAGGAATTATGTGATGAGTTTGAGAAGCTTATGAAGGATAAGTTTCAAATGAGTTCTATGGGAGAACTCACCTTCTTTTTGGGATTACAGGTCCAACAGAAAAAGAAAGGAATTTTTATCAGTCAAGATAAATATGTCCATGAGATTTTGAGAAAGTTCAACTACTCAGATGTGAAGTCTGCCTCTACTCCAACAGATTTGGAAAAGCCTTTGGTTCAAGATGGAGATGCTGCTGATGTTGATGAACATCTTTATAGATCTATGATAGGCTCTTTGATGTACCTTACAGCATCCAGGCCAGATATCATGTTTGCAGTGTGTGCATGTGCAAGGTTTCAGGTTTCTCCAAAGTCTTCCCATCTCTTAGCTGTTAAGAGAATCTTTAGATACCTTAAAGGAAAACCATCATTAGGACTTTGGTATTCTAAGGATTCTCCATTGGAATTAGTTGCTTACACTGACAGTGACTATGCTGGAGCTACACAAGATAGGAAGTCAACAACTGGAGGTTGTCAGTTTTTGGGAAATAGGCTGATCTCTTGGCAATGCAAGAAACAAACTGTAGTTGCCACTTCTACAACTGAGGCTGAATATGTGGCTGCTGCAAGTTGCTGTGGACAGGTTCTCTGGATCCAAAACCAACTGCTAGACTATGGGTACAATTTTATGAATACTGTTATTTATATTGACAATAGTAGTACTATCTGCATAATAAAAAATACTGTTCAACATTTTGAAACAAAACATATAGAGATTAGGCATCATTTTATAAGAGACTGCAATGCTAAAAAGTTGATTCAAATGGTTAAGATTAACACTGAACATAATGTAGCAGATCTTCTTACAAAAGGTTTTGATGCTGGTAGATTTCAGTACTTGGTCTCAAGTATTGGAATGCTAAATCCCTAATGCCTATATCTCTTGTTTGTTTTTGTAAAGTTTGTTACATGTTAGTACTGTTACTTCTTTGTAAATTCAGTACTGCTAGTTATATTTAAAACTATTTGTCAAAGCAAACGGCTATTGGTAAAGACTAATCAAATCCGTTAATGACTGGTAGTTTGCGAAAAACTATACTTTGTGTGAATTGTGAGCCAAAAGAATAAAGAGAATAGGTGAGCTCAAAAACATAAAGAGAGATGTGTCAAAAACAGACAGAGTGCAAAGTGAGTCAAAAGAATTGAGAGATTAAATGTGAGCTTAAAAACAGAAAGAGACATTGTGTGATGCTATTTTTGAATGCTACAAAAGTTTTGAAGTTTGTACTGCTTTTGTTGGAGAAGTTAATACTGCTAGGCTTATTTTATTACTGCTAGACCAAATTTAGTACTGCTGGATGACCGTTAGTACTGTTTGGCCTTAACAGATTTTTCTTTAATTAATAGAGCCGTTGAGATATTTCCGCCAAATACCTATGAAATAGGGGTTTGACTAATAGGACTTTCGTGATCTTTCTATATATCCATTTGATTTCATCACGATAAACTCAATTTCTTTAATTCAGTCAAACCATATCTCTACGTTTTCTCTATATAATCTCAATTAACTTTCTCCAGCATTCATTCTTTCATAACCGTGCAAAGTGAGTTAAATAGAATATTGAGAGATTAAATGTGAGCTTTAAAAACAGAAAGAGAGATGAGATTGTGTGATGCTACTTTTGAATGCTACAAAAGTTTTGAGTTTGTATGCTTTTGGGTGGAGAATTTAATAACAGCTAGGCTTATTTTAGTACTGGTAGACCAAGATTTAGTACTGATGGATTGACCGTTTGTTAGTACTGTTTGGGCCCCTAAAATATTTTTCATATTAATAGAGCCGTTGAGATATTTCCGCCAAATTTCTATGAAATAATGGGTTGGACCAATTGGACTTTAGTGATCTATATATTTTTACGTTTGATTCTAATCACGATAACCTCAATTTCTTTAATGACTGGCTCAAAACCATATCTATTAGTTTCTCTATTTTAAATCACAATTAACTTTCTCCAGCCTTCATATATTCATCCATGATCATATCCCACTCGATTACTCACACTTTTATTCATGGCAAACTTAGAATTTTGTGACAGGCACAACATGGTAGCGTTTTTAGAGAAATCTATAGGAAGTGCAGGGTTTCATCAAGTCATCGATTTCCTAGCTCGAAGTCACATTTGTTATGCACTCACAAAGAAGCCAGCTGTTTTCTGTCAAGTTTTATCAACAATTTGGAGGTATGTTGAAGCTTCTAATGATGATAATGGCAGAAGTCAAGATTATGGCTCACCATTGATGGTCACTCCATGACTATTACTGAAGCATCTTTAAGACGACATCTCAAGTTGGATGATCAAGATGGTATTACTTCTATTCCCAACTCAGAGATTTTTGAGCAATTGGCACTTATGGGATATCACACTGAATCAGATAAGTTAAACCTTTTCAAAAAGGGTGCTTTTTCACCTCAATGGAGGTTTCTTATTTCACAATATTCTTCTTGCTTAGCCCAAAGAGACTGCTTGGGTTGGGAGCAGTTTAGTAGTAACATTGCAACTGCTGTTATTTGTTTAGCTACCAATAGGAAATATAATTTTTCTAGGATGATTTTTGAGCATATGGTGTCAAATATTTCTAGCCCCCATAAGTTTTTAATGTACCCTAGGTTCATTCAAATATGCCTAGATATGCAGAGGAACCAACTTCAACAACACTCAAGAACATGTCTTGTACCATCTCTTAGCAACAAAGTTTTTAACAATATGAAGAGGCCTACAAAGGGATATTCAGGCCAGGAAGTTGCTCTATTCCCTACTATGCTAGTTGTTCCTGAACCTTCCACTTCTCCTTCAAGAATCACATCTTCCCCTTCAACCTCACCTGAACCTTCACCTTCACACTCACCTTCACCTTCACCTTCACACTCACCTGAACCTTCAACTCAACACTTACCTGATCATACAACACAACCAACCCAACCATCACCTGGCACAGAACAACACATTTCTACACCCCATGATTCACCTCTCCATGCTGTTCACTCACATGGAAGTGATGAGGGTAGCTTGAAACTTACTGAATTAACAAATTTGGTTACCAAACTTTCTGACAGGGTTGCAGTCTTGGAGGATGACTTGAAAAAGACAAAGAAAACTTACAGTTCTGCATTTACTAAGCTCATTCTCAGAGTCAAGAAATTAGAGGCTAGAGTCAAGATTGGGAAAGCAAGGAAAAGAGCTAAGGTTGTCCTTTCAGAAGATGATGAAGATGTTGAAGATGATTCTTCCAAACAGGGGAGGAAATTATCTGATGCAAAAGTTCAAGAAAAAGCAAGTACTGAAACTGAACCTCTTATTCAAGAAGTGACTCTCACTGAAGTTATTTAAGATCAAGGAAGCAGTGAGAAAGGGAGTGCTGAAATTAGTACTGCTGGTGCAACAAAAGGTACTGCTAGTGAAGTTCTAGTAGTTAGTACTGCTGAGAAAAATATTAATACTGCTGGAAGAACTGTTACTTATAGCAGAAGGAGTGAAGAGAAAAGGACAAGAAAAGATAAGGGAAAAGCAATAATGACAGAGTTTAAGCCCAAGAAAAAGTCTAAGAAGGAGCTTGAACAAGAAAGGTTAAGTTTTGCTGAAGCCATCAGACTAGAAGAACAAATGAATGAAGAATAAAGGACACAGATTGCAAGAGATGAAGAAATTGCTAGACAGTAGGATGAAGAGGAAAGACAAAGAGCTATGTCTGAAGACAAGGCATCTAAGAAGATAGATTGGAATGATCCTTCAGTCATAAGGTATCATGCTCTAAAGATGAAACCTAAGACAATTGCCCAGGCAAGGAGAAATATGATCAAATACTTGAAGAATCAGGGAAACTACAAGATTAGTGATTTCAAGGGAATGTCTTACAATGAGATTAGGCCAATCTTTGAAAAAGTTTGGGATTTTAATCAACACATTGAGCCTATGGAGCATGGAAGTGAAAAGATGAAGTCTCCTGAAAAGATTGAAGAAGAAGATGCTGATACACAAAAAGAAATGAAAGAAGTTGTTAAAGAATCTGGAGCAAAAAGAAAGAAATCTCTTCCAAGAAAAAGAAGGAAGGTTAGAGGACAAACTGTTGGAAGTAGCATGCTGAGAACGGAAGACTCTCAGAAGGGTTTTTAGATATCATTCCAAGAGAAGATGTTACAGAAGATGTTGAATCTCTCTCTACAAAGTATCTAATTGTGGATTGGAAGACTTACACTTTGACAGAGAATTTCATGTATTATCAGGTATTCAGAGGAGATGGCAGTTCCAAGAATTATAAAGTTTTGAGTGAGATGCTTGAAGACTTTGATAGACAAGATGTAGAGAAGCTGTACAGATTAGTCAAAGAAAGGTATAGTGCTTCAAGACCTGAAGGATATGATTTGATGCTTTGGGGAGATCTGCACAGACTTTATTTAAGCCTGATGAGAAAAATTAAATTATGGAAAAATCGCTAGCATGAACTGTCGATTGGTGATCGCTTAGAGATTTATATGATTTTTGTGGTATTCACATTTTACTAATGCAGAATGGTATATTAGCATACATATGGCTGTCAGAGAAGATAATGATCCTTTAATTCAAGAGATGATTCAAGATATGAAAAGATATTGGAGGTAGATCATGAGAGTTCATAGGCATTTGATACTTCTAAGGTTTATAGATTCTCAAGTGCAGAAAGGGATAGAAGGATGTTTGATATAATCATCAGCAAAGGAATGAAGCTAGAAGATTTAATCCATAAGAAACTTGGGATTTGAGGATAAATCACATGTTTAGGGGAGGATTGTTGGGAATAAATCTTCACAGAAGAGATTAAGACTGCTTAGGTATATATAACAGTAGTTATGGGTTAGTACAGCCTGTCAACTTCAGTACTGCAGAGTTAGTTAATATGATAGAGATAGATTAATATACTACTGATGTGAAGCTGCTGACTTGGAGATAGGGATGCATAGAGATAAATAAGGAATGTATTTCTGTTTTTGTATATTTGAATTGTAACAATCTTCGCCAATTAGTCTGCATTTATCTTGTAATAGGACTCCTTGTTGTATGGAAGGAGATCCTAGTTTATGGTTTAAGAAGTAGCTTTTGCTTAAGAGTTTTAGATACATTTGAGAGAAAGAATAGCTTCAAGGTTTGTAACCCTAGTACTACAAGAGTACTCGTATTATTCTAATAATATTGAAGCAATTTGTGTTTTATTCATTGTTCTTTGGTTGTTACTGTTCCATTGATAATTACCTCTAGAGTATCAAAGTGTAGATTCCACATACACTTTGGTATACAAACAAAGTCTCAACCATTGTTATTTGGTTCATCCAAGGGTAGTACATAACACTTTAAGACTGTAAAGAATCGATCCAAGGCGTGGATCAAATTCGGTTAATAAAAAATAAAAATAATAAACACTTTTCTTGAACCTAACATATTCCTTCAATTGCCATTTGCTTTGTTCTTAAAATGATGAGTAATATACCAAAACATAGCGTAGACGGTAATGTTGACCCAAATTTAAAATTGTTTATGACACATACCAACGAAAACTAGGTATTATTAGCGTCTCAAGGATAGGAATTATATGACTAGCAAAAAATACCCTACCACTTAAAAATTCCACCCTCAAAATGTGAGGTTCGCCTTTAGATCTTTAGGAATTCGGGTATCCATCTTTAATACCTAAGATAGTTTTACCTTTAGCGTTCTCGAGTTAAGGACTGAGCAATTGCATGTGTCGCGTTCATGGATTTGATCATGCATGTGTGATTTTGTCACCTTTTCTGGAGCATTGGTTCGGTTAAAACTATTATGAGAGTACCGTAGTGTGTTAAAATTGTATGTGTAGCATTCCTGTTTCTCCCCCTTCAGGAGAATCAACATCCGTATGATGCTCATCGTGATATGCGAAGAGTTATGTTTTTTCAAACTTTACTTTCAAAATTTCCTATAATTCTGGATCAGCTGCTTGATCGTGAGGGTTTGACTTCATGTTCAAATATAACTGATGTTGAAGATCAGTAGATGATTTTCCAGCAGTTGACGAACTTGTTGTAGAGTTGATGACATCAAATAACATCACTTTTAAAGCATCATTTATCCCATGTAAATAACCCATTTTGTATAATTATTGCAAGAATTAGAACTTAATTTTTTATATTTGAGAATTGGAGTAATTATGGATTACTTGGTGAAGATTAGATAAAAGACACGCATTCTGGAGCTTGAACGAAGAAATATGAAGATTACTGTTCTGACATCTAATACGCCGTATCCATCAAGGAAGATACGGCATATCTGTGCCTGCACTTCATAAGAAACCACAAAGAAATAAAGTCTGATACGCCGTATCCAAAAGAATTATATACGCCGTATTCACAATATAGTAATAAAATATTCTTGAAGATGTCAAACGTGGTCGCTACTCTAAGAAACCCCTGATACGCCGTATTGACCTCAATCAATACGCGGTATCGACCAAATTTTAGACAGTATAAATAGAAGGGCCTATAAACGAGTTTTAGGTGTGCTTGATCATATTTTCGATACCTTAACCACAAAAGTCAATTTTCAGAAGATAATAAGAGCAGAAGAAGTCAAGCAAAGCAACTAATTCAATAGGAAACACCTTTTAATCTCTTATACGCTAGTAATCATTTGATTTTTGGTATCATTCATTTAACTCGGTTAGTTTACCTTGGTTGAATTATTACTCTTGTATTGATTACGATGATTAAGGGTTAATACCCTTGGGTGTTAGCCATGATTATAAAGATTTGAATGTTTGGTTTATTTATATCGAATGCTTAATTTATTTTTGATTGCTTGTTTATGTTTATCAATTCATACTTGTTTACGTGTTTTTGTATGCGACCTATCACACAACTGGATCTAGTGATACCGACCAAGTTAGCTAGATGCCGGGATGGCTCTCCATATATTGATTTATATATCTAGATCAATAGGATCACAATTAATGCCTAATCTTTACCTTTGGGATATGTGAACAAGTTGGATTAGCAGGTGACCTAGGATCAACAAAGAATGTACTGATTCCTTTGGTAAAGACTTAGACAATGGACTACTAGAATATAAATTGCCATTAAGCAGTAAGTGGGTAAAGTCTCTATGAGCTAGGGTTTAATAAGATCGCCATTATTAATCACCTAAGATAGATTATAATTAACAAAAAGGAAGCTTTATGCGGATGCATTTAATTGTGATAGAATTCTACGTGTCTAGGTTTTAGGAAGAAGTCCCGCCTAAATCTTGGAATGATATGCCGCCTCGAGATCATAACTCATTGAACTAAATAAACAAACTAATGTTTTAATTGGATTAGTCATGGTTAATACAGTTTTCAATAATTTGGCTAGACCACTCTTCTATCTTTTGTCTATCTGCTTGCGTGTGTTATTGTCTTTTAAATTGATCTAAGTTACCACAAACCTGTGCCAGTCTTTCAGACTGAAACCCCCATTTATCCATTAAAATTAGGATTAACCTAGGTTTAGCATAGGTTTAACAAAGAATAAAATTAACATAGTTTAAATTAACTTAGTTTAGTTAACCAAAATATTGATTGAATAAAAGATTTCATTCTCGTTCTTAGTGATCGACACTTACTTACCAACGAATCTACATCTGATCGGGTACACTGCCCGTTAAAGTGTTGTTTTAGGTAAATTCGGCAAAATATAAATGTAAAACTTGATAAATAAATTACCTACACACAATGACACATCAAGTTTTTGGCACCGATGCCGGGGAGTGAAATTGTAAATCTTTACTTTTACTCCCTCAGTCCCAAAACTATTGTTCCCTATTGACTTTTTAAGTCTTTTTCTTCCAACTTTGACCTTAAATATTTTTTGTTAGAAACACAATTCCATAGTCTAACAAGAGAAGCTCGGTCTTGAAGAAAACTAGCGTTTCATAGCTCGTTAGTTAGTTAATTAATTAATGTTTTAATGATGTAAACGGGCCAAGATGCAAAAAGCCCAGATAAAGCCCACAAAGGCCTCCTAGGCCAATCCCCATTAGTGTATAAATACACTTTGTTCTTATCATTATTAGGTTAGCTAGTCAATATATCATTGTTAGGGTTTCTAGCCACCAAAAAGTTTTCTTTCAATCATCAATAAAGTATTTATTTTCCTGCATCTTGATTCTACAGATCATTGTTAAGGTTTGTATGAATGATCATGGAACCTACAATTGGTATCAAGAGCCTTTAAGATTGATGAATTGATTTGATTTGTGTTTTAATTTTTTTGGGGATTCGGCAATTAAAAAAAAGGGGATTCGAAAAAAAAAAACTTTTTTGTTTGATTGCGTATTTGTTTTGATTCTTGATTCATAGATGGTTTATGTTTAATCTAATATCATTTAAACCATCTCGTTAGCAATCAACGATCTCGTGGTTTTTTTGTTCCTCTTTTGGTTCGAAAAGAATTAACAAAAAAAAGGATTTTTTTGTTTGGCTCGAAAAGATTAAAAAAAAGAGAATCGTGATCAAGTTTTTTTGGTGATTTTTTTATTCGAAAAGTTAACAAAAAAAAGGAATATTAAAAAAAGGAAGAAAGTCTAGATCGAGTTTTTTGTGAATTGGATCGTGAAATACTTGTTCGTATTATGCTAATAACATCTCTTGTTAAGCGATCTCTTGAAGATTTATAGGTTATTGCTGGTTTGTTGCAAGGAAAGAGTGTTTGGATTCGTTCTTGTGACAACCGAACGAGCCACAAGCCATTGTCAACCGATCGAGTTATATTCTTCAAGGATCGAACGAGTAGTCTCCATTTGAGAGCCGAACGCGTTCCAACTTGTACAAGCCGAACGAGTCTTTGACTCTTTGGAGCCGAACAAGCAATATTTTGTGTAAGTCGAACGAGTGGATTTTTTAATCAACCGAACAAGCTCAAACACTCTTGAATCGAACTAGTGTGCACTTGAGGAACCGAACTAGTTTAACCAAGGAGGATCGAACATGTGGAATCCAGGTTAAGCCGAACGAGTCAAAATCCCTGGGTAAACCGAACTAGTACACACTCTTCAAGGACCGAACGAGTTTAAACCCTTTAGGAACCGAACTAATTCAAACCAGCAAATTATACTCGTTTAGGTTTTGTTTCGGGTTTTACGGTTTCGAGTGACGTTAAACGACGGGACATAAGACATAAATCATCGTGCTCGTGTCATCGTTTCGATCAACGTGGTATATTCGGTTTTTACCGACGATAACCGTACAATCCTGCAACCTTAAAAACAGAAAACGTTGTCTTTTTTTATAAAATTTTGAAACGAAGAAGAAAGAACTACGGAGGGAAAAAGTTGTTTTAATAAACTACAATTCGAAATTGGCAAGTTTAGCCCTTGAACTTCAAGCCCATTGTCATTTCATCCTTAGTTGTTTGTTAAGCCCTATTGTTAAATATTCTTTACACCGTTAGTCCCTAATAGTTTAAATTCAACCGTTAGCCCTCCAAAGTGAACCAAATTTCGGCGTTCATCATTTCAAGCTCATTTTTCGCCAATGAAAGCTCAAGTTCTTCAACGACAACAACGATTTCAACATCAAAAAATTATTGTTTTACGGTATCTTCTTGATTTTGTAAAATCCCGTGAAAGATACGATTCTTTTCTCGATTTTAATCAATGATTTGTAGAATCCCGTAAACAATAATTCATTTCAATCAAACAACAACAAAACCAAACACAAATCAAATCATAACAACAATCACTTGAGATCCGTTCATTCATTCTTACTTAATTCAAAATGTCAACAGATAAGGAATCAAGTGCAGCGGGAACAGACAATCGTCCTCCCATGTTTGTTGAAAGTGACTACGAATCATGGAAAATTCGTATCGAGAGATACATTCATGGTAAACCTCTTGGAAAATTAATTTGGAGATCAATCCAAAACGGACCTACTCCGCATCCCCAAATCACAGTGACAGAAGGTGAAGGCGATGCAGCAACTCAAGTAACGACAGACAAGCGGGATGAAGAATTTACTAAGATTGAGAACAATAAAGAACTTGCTGACATTCAAGCAACCAACATTCTCAGTCAAGGGCTCCCAAGACATGTATTCAACATACTAAACCAGACTCGTACTGGGAAAGAGATTTGGGACAATGTAGAGCTTCTAATGAAAGGTTCGGGAAAGTCTCTCCAACAACAGAAGGAAGAACTGTTTGATGAGTACGAACGATTTCGTGCAATAGGAAATGAGTCAATTCATGACTACTTTGTTCGTTTCCACAAGCTGATCAATGATATGAAGATTACTCAGCTTAACATCCCTACTCATCAAATGAACACTAAATTTGTAAACAACCTTCCTCCTTATTGGGCAAAGTATTGCTAATGTAAGAACAACTAGGACATCTCCGTTGCCCACCTATGTTGAAACTTTACTACAACCTCAAATCATGATTAAACCACATGCTATTGATGACTCTAAAAACAAAGTCAGTCCACAGCATTGTTGATCCTCTGGCATACCTTGCTTCAACAACACACCACCATACGCCTACTCAAACCACTAATCCACCACCAGCACAATATGGACCACTAACTTCCTCTACCCCACAACAAGTCCCTCAATCAAGCAATGAGCTATGTTGGTAAACAAGACCAAACGTAAACTTGTTTGAGTGTTATCCAAAAGCATTTCCTCCATCCGCAACAACCAGCTCAGGACATCGTCAAACTCAAGGAGTCATGCTACGGTGCATGACGGTAGAATTGTTACTGAAAACCGTTCAAAAGACTCCCCCGGGTAATGTTGGTCATACCGGGTAATCGAGGAATACAGAGTTACGGGCAGATGAGCGAACAGACGTAGGGAAGAAGTGAATGCTACAACTTGACCGAGGAGAAGAGCATGTATCTAGGCAGTGTAAGGAGAAAAAGAGAGTAAAAGACTCTCATACATCAAGACAAGATGCTGTTAATTGATCTAAGGAGACAGGAACAATTTTAATGATGCTGAAGCCAAGCATTCCTTGCTGATGAGAATTACAAGCTCCTTATACAGCCCCCCACTGGCTATTTCGACGTACCAACATTTCGAAGTAGAGTCAGCGAGGAACGCTACAATTCTACATAGATGAAGACCTCATGCAGCAGCACTTTCATGGCTAACTTGTCATCTAACTAGTGTAACCAATGGTGCAAACAACTAGTCACGTCAATGAGGTACCCAACTGATGCTAATCTAATATTATAATGTAAATCATCTGTTGAACATATGAAGATGCATCCAGGAAGAACCCCTAACTCCGATTGTTTGAGTCGGATATTGATGAAAATAAACGATTCCGTATCATCAGTACCACTTGACAGTGACGTTCAAGATGTTCCAACTGAGTATCTTCAGATGCCACCCGGGTAGGAATATCATGATTACCAACTAGATGACTTTATAGAACCCAATTAGATGGACACCTTAAGGTGAATCAGGAACAAAGCCTGGTTAATGACTCCCTATAGATTGAGCTAGCAAGATGCAAACTAGAAATGTTTGTCTAGAACGTAATAAAGTCAAACTTAATTTAGTCCAGAACCATTGTTTCAACTAACAAATGAAATGCGTGACATGAATAAGAAGAATGTGTTTGCTAAAGTCATAACTATTCTCAAAACGTATCATCAATTAACTCTTTGAAAAATGAAAGTAAAAAGTTGTTTCTGAAAAAAAGTGTCCTTGAGACAAGTACCATGAAGAATATAGTTAGTTTTAAAAAGTCTATAAGTTGCAACAGACATTTTGGCAAAGATATTTCAACAACCAACACAAACTATTCCAATGTTAACAAAATAACGACCTATACCTAGCAACACATATTTGCACAAAAAAGCTCTAGGTCGTACAATCCTGGAATCCTCAAACAAGCTAAGTTGTCCTCAACCCACATTGTATGATGCCAAGCACTTTTTTAAACCCACCCATCCTACCTCTGTTAAAGTGGCATGACAGTGAAGACGGCATTAGTTCACCTAATCATTAGAACTAAGATCTAAAGACTAGGGATAAATTAAACCCATAAACTATGCTGAGCTCAATGCCTGTTTAGTCCACTTTGTTTCCTCAAAAGGAACTGTCCTTGCGAACAGTTTTTGGTTACCTGCAGAAGAACTTGCTACTCTGAAAAGGTAACCCACCTAACCTGTGACTCCTTTTGTTCGTTTCCCCCTTTCCGATCCACAAAGAATCAATTTCCACTTGTTTACAAGGCTTAAACTCGTTGATTCCCGCATTTGCACATGTCATACACCAACGAACAGATCCATGTCGCTATCCAAGTGGCTTAAGAGAGTTTAAACCCGTTAAAGCAATGTTTACAGAACAAATCATACCGTTTTATGAAAATGTTAAACAACTTGTTCAAAAACTTAATGCAAACATTGTTACAGAAGTAACTGAATACATGCTGGATATTTGACGAGCCTGACACGATATGAACGATGTGTTCTTGCGAACAAGAACCTGAAAATAGAGAGAAAAAAACTTTTAATTCAAAATGACTGCTTAATTACTAATTGTTTAGAGAAAGATATCTGCTCTATTGTGCTTGCTTCTGATATTGTCGCGCCTCCTAATTTGAATTTCCTTTGCGAAGAACTTAGATCTAATTGTGATAGGGAACATTCCAAAGTCGTAGAACTTGAAGCTGAGATTTTAAAAAGCAAACAAATGTGAATGAGAATCTAAAAAAAACGATGGCCTTTATTGAAAAGAACACGTATTTTACAAGTAAATTTCAAAAATTATAAGAATGTCTCAAACCAGCATGGTGTGATAATACTACTTCGAACTAAATCTAATCAATTTTTGAAATTAACAAGTTAAAGGATCAGCTTAATGAAAGATGACACCATCAAAACTTGCAACTCAAGCAACATCGCGATAATGTTGATGGTAAGATCCACTATAGGTAGCTTTTGATAAGCATAGCCTTAGAAAACTGAGTTGACATCAGTTGTAAAAGATGCGAAACACTTCATTCGTATTCAAACTGATGGATATAAGGAAGAGAACGAGAAAAGTGAACGACTGTTATCAACGAACGTCGGACACTAAAACACACTCACGTGATGAGCTCACGGGCAAGATTACTGCCTTAACTGCTGAGAATACCAAACTAAAAACTATTGATTATCAAAATAGGTATGGATCTATACGATGTTTGAGAAACGCCAAAGTGCTTTGCCTCCAGGAATGTATGCCATTAATCCTAAGTACATTCCACCACAAAGAAGAGTCAATAGGGCTGTTCCTACCCCTTTGCCTAAAAATCAGCAAATTACCTTTAAGAAACCACCCAGACCTTCAAATAGACCCACACAGAAAACAGTAGTTCAACAAAATAAGAAGCCTAACGTTCCTGTTAATCTGTCTACAGGAGTAAAACCTGCCACTGGTGCTAGCAAACCTATGTCTAAGAGCGACACTTGGAACCATAGTACCTTACCGGCTAAAAGTGATAAAGCGAGGAGAGTAGAAGATCACCATAGGAATTTGAAATAATAAAGGAAATCAAGTTGGTTTTCTCGTTAAATTTTATATGTACTGACTCTCTTCTTTCGAATTAAACAATGTTTGCAATGAGTTAATGAAATGTTGATTTTGTTAATCATGATAAGTGTATGGTTCGTACTTTGAAATCTGTGAAATCTGTATATCCTAAAACCCCCAAGGCCAAACATAATATGCAAACTACTAAGAAAGTTTGGAAAGCAAAAGTAGTTGCTAGTGTTAAGCCTCAATGGAAACCCACTGGCTGACATTTCACATTATAAGATAAGTATCCTTATAACTATGATAGAGGAACCATAGTTGAGGAGCCTAGTTAGAAAACTCCACACCATGCGTAAGTTCTAGTTCTAAATTACAATGATCACTAGGGCCACAGACTAAACTCATAGGAATCAAGAGATGGATCTAAGAATATCCCGGTATTTTTTTTTTGAATGATGATATGAAGATTACTCAGCTTAACATCCCTACTCATCAAATGAACACTAAATTTGTAAACAACCTTCCTCCTTATTGGGCAAAGTATGTGACTAATGTGAAGAACAACAAGGACATCTCCGCGACCACCTATGTTGAACTTTACACTTACCTCAAATCATATGAACCACATGCTATGAAGACTCTCAAGAAACAAGAGCAGTCCTCAAGCATTGTTGATCCTCTGGCATACCTTGCTTCAACAACACACCACCATACGCCTACTCAAACAACTACTCCACTGCCTTCCACATCTTCACTCACTCTACCCCCACAACCAGCTGCTCAATCAAGCAATGATGCTATGTTGGCAACCATGAATCAAATCGTGAACTTGTTGAGTGGTTTCCAAAAGCAGTTTCCTCCAACCAACAACCAGCTCAGGACATCGTCCAACTCAAGGAGTCATGCTACGATGCATGACGGGAAAATTGTGACTGAAACCGTTCAGAGAAGAGCTCCGGGTAATGTTGGTCATACGGGTAATCGAGGAATACAGAGTTACGGGCAGATGACGGACAACAAAGGGAAGAAGGTGATCTGCTACAACTGCCGAGGAGAAGGACATGTAGCCAGGCAGTGTAAGGAGAAAAGGAGAGTAATGGACTCTCAGTACTTCAAAGACAAGATGCTGCTCATGGAAGCTAAGGAGAAAGGAGCAATCTTGGATGCTGAAGCCGAAGCATTCCTTGCTGATGTGGAATGCACAGCTCCTTATGATGAACCACTGGCTATTACGACTACAAATGTATTCGAAGTAAGCCATGAGGACGCGTACGATTCTGACATAGATGAAGGACCTCATGCAGCAGCAGCTTTCATGGCTAACTTGTCATCCACAAGTGGAACCAATGGTGCAACCACCAGTCAAGTCAATGAGGTACACACTGATGCTAATCAAATATTTGATAATGTGAATCATCTGTTGACACATGAGATGCACCAGGAAGAACACCTAGACTCCGATGTTGAGTCGGATATTGATGACAATACGATTCCGTATCATCAGTACCAACTTGACAGCGAAGTTCAAGATGTTCCAACTAAGGTATCTTCTGCGCCACCCGGTGAGATATCCATGATTACCATCTTAGATGACTTAAGAACCCAGTTAGACGGACACCTTAAGGTTAATCAGGAACAATGCCTGGTTAATGACTCCTTAAGAGCTGAGCTTGCAAGATGCAAACTAGAAATGGTTAGTCTAGAACGTAATAAAGTCAAACATGATTTAGACCAGACCATTGTTCAACGTAACAAACGGAATGCTGAGCTTGAAGAAGAAAATGTGTTGCTAAAGTCAAAACTTTCTCAAAACGTTGAGTCAATTAACTCTTTGAAAAATGAAAGTAAAAAGGTTGTTTCTGAAAAAAAGGTCCTTGAGGACAAGTACCTTGAAGAAATAGTTTGTTTAAAAAGTGCTAATAAAGTTGCAACAGAAATTTTGCAAAGATTTCAACAACCAACACAAACTATTCCAATGTTAACAAAACGACCTAACCTAGCAACACATGATTTGCACAAAAAAGCTCTAGGTCGTAGCAATCCGTGGAACCTCAAACAAGCTAAGTTGTCTCAACCTACCTTGTATGATGGCCATGCACTTTTAAACCCCACCCATACCTCTGTTAAAGTGCATGACAGTGAAGACTCATTAGTTCACGCTGAAGTCAGTAGAACTAAGATGTCTAAAAGACTAGGGACAATTAAACCCATAAACTATGCTGAGCTCAATGCCTTGTATAGTCACTTTGTTCCTCAGAAGGAACTGTCCCGAGAACAGGTTTATTGGTTACCTGCTGAAGAACTTGCTACTCAGAAAAGTAACCCACCTAAACCTGTGACTCCTTTTGTTCGTACTCGTCCGGCAAAGAGTCAAATTTCCACTTGTTTACAAGGCTTAAACACGTGGATTCCCGCATTTGCACATGTCATAAAACAAAGAACAGATCCATGTCGCTATCCACACGGCTCAGAGGAGTTTAAACCCGTTAAAGCAATGTTTACAGAACAAATCATACCTTTTTATGAAAATGTTAAACAACTTGTTCAAAAACTTAATGAAAACATTGTTACAGAAGTAACTGAATACATGCGGATATTTGACGAACTGGACACTGAGTATGAACGCTGCGTTCTTGCGAACAAGAACCTGAAAATAGAGAGAAAAAATCTTTTAATTCAAAATGACTGCTTAATTGCTAATTGTTTAGAGAAAGATATCTGCTCTATTGTGCTTGCTTCTGATATTGTTGTGCCCCCTAGTTCGAATTGCCTTTGCGAAGAACTTAGATCTAATTGCGATAGGGAACACTCCAAAGTCGTAGAACTTGAAGCTGAGATTTTAAAGAAGCAACAAATGCTTAATGAATCTGAAAAACGTTGTGCCTTTATTGAAAAGAATCATGTTAATTAACAAGTTAAATTTCAAAAATATAAAGAATGTCTTCAAAACCAGAGGGTTTGTGATCATTCTAACTCAACTGCATCTAATGCAATGTTTGAAATTAACAAGTTAAAGGATCAGATTCAAGGGAAAGACGACACCATCAAAAACTTGCAAACTCAGATCAACATCACGAGAATGTTGAATGTAGGATCCACTGTAGGTAGCTTTGATAAGCAGACCTTAGAAACTGAGTTGACTCAGTTGAAAGATACGATCACTTCAGTTAGTATTCAGAATGATAGATTTAAGGTAGAGAACGAGAATGTGAAACGACGTTATGAAGAACTGTCGAAATCTAATGCTTACTCACGTTCTACATTCACCGCAAAGATTAATGCCTTAACTGCTGAGAATGCCAAACTAAAAACTGAGCGGAGTGGCAAAAAGAGTAGTGGATTTACAGCCTCTGAGAAACCCAAAGTACTTGCTTCAGGGATGTATACCAACAGTTCAAAGTACATTCTACCTCCAAAAAGAGCCAACTGGGTAAAACCAACCCCGTTGCCTAAGAAAAAGCAAGTTACTTTTCAGGAACCCCCCAGGACTTCAAATAGACCCACACAGAAACCACCAGTGCAACAAAACAAGAAGCCTAATGTTCCTGTGAATCTGTCTACAAGAACCAAACCTGCCACTGAATCTCGCAAACCTATGCCAAAGAGCCACACTCGGAACCATCGTATCTTGCCCAGTAAAAGTGTGAATGCGAGGAGAGCAGCAGATCACAATAGGAAGTTGAATGTTGTTGATCATAATCAGTTTGTGATTCATTCTTTGAAGTTTGTGAATCATATTAAGAAGGTTTGGAAAGCAACCAGAAATCATAATGTGAACACTACTAAGACAGCTTGGAGACCAACTGGAAAGGTTGTTGGTAGTGTTAAGCCTCAGTAGAAACCCACTGGACAACATTTCACGTTGTATGATAACTGTCCTTTAACTAGGATAATGGAACCCATTGTTGAGCCTTTAGAACTTACCCCGAGCGTTAGTTCTAGTTCCAAAGTTACTATGATCTCTAGGTTCACTGATTGCAAACTTAGTGATCGAAAGGCTGGTTCCAAGGGAATATCTGGTATTTTTGAATGCTAAAGCATTGTATCCTTTGTATATTTGAGAAAAAAAATCAAAAAACAATAAAATAATAGAAAACGAAAAAAAATCAAAAAAAATTAGATAAATGGCTTGCAGTTATTTCAGACTGTAACCCGGTCTTAACCCAGAGACTTAATGTACGTTTCAGTGCATTATTTCTTCCACAGACAAGAAGTTGTCTAAGACCCGAACAATTTTCTCATAAACAATATGTTTTATCAAACATGTTCGGAGTCACCATTCAGACATTGACCAAAACCCTTTCTATTATACCCGGGTCATTGTTTGAGGGGGAGAATCAGGTATACTAACAGTTTTGCAGGTTTGTTGGATGCACTGTTGCTGATTCTATTACAGAAAGATTGAAATGAGCCACAACCTACGTCTTCAGATGGTTTGATTTATCACTCCTATCTCGGTATGTTTCAGATCTCGTTTTAATATTCACTTGATATTTGTGCTCATTTAGCTCACCTCAATGTTTGAGGGGGAGCTCAATACATTTTAAGTCCATTATAGATCAAAACCATACAAAAGTTGCATACTTTTGATCGGGGGAGAAAATGTGACTTAAATGTAAACCGGATAACTAATGATTCGATTGATTCAAAATGCTAAGTCCTATCCTTGCATGTGCAAAACATCTTTCGAATATCGATGCACATGTATAGGGGGAGTAAAAGTGTCAATATACTCAACAATGTCAAGATACCAAAGCTTTTGTGTTATACACAAGTATCTTGATAATTCATAAAGAATCTTTTGTTTCATGATTGGGAAAGTGATCTTAAGGAATGCGAAGGAATGATATGTTGTACCACCAGGGTATTCGTAGAATACTCATATACTTGTCTTCGGACAGTATCCACTAGTGAGAATGACTCGTCTTACAAATACTTGTATGAGTTTGATGAGAGCCATGAGGCACTTCATATCTTTCGAGATATCTTTCAAAAATCATCAGAGCATTCTGATTTAAACTTTCGTTGTGTCCTAAATAAATTTCACAAGCACATCGAATGTTTTTCAAATCATGTTTTTGCCAACAGGTCTTCTACGGTACTTAATTGTATTAAGAAGTAAAACGCTGAACAAGGAATTATACGGTATAGTCAGCAGATAGTAACTGTACTGACTCACTCTTTACCATTCCATTACGGACATCTGGTTTAGAGAACAGCAAGCATACGGAAATCTGATACTTCGGTATTGGAGGACTTAAAGGCTTTGAGCTGGAAAACCTGTCAAGAAGGTTCTTTATTGAATCTATCTGATCACAGGTGCAGTATTCGTACTGTATGGTAATCGACTCACCATGTTTCTAAAACAAAGAGTTGACTACTCCAGAGCAAACGGCTACTGGTAAAGAGATATCAAATCCGTTCATAGTTGATAGTTTACTAAAAACTATAAGGTTATCATTGCACCTTGTTATTGCAACAAAGCATTGACTAGTCCATAGCAAACGGCTCATGGTAAAGACATATCAAATCCGTTGATAGCTGATAGTTTGCTAAAAACTATATTGTTCATACTCAAAGATTTGAAGACATCAAGAAAGCTAAGTACATGAAGCTTCCGCACCTCTGAAATCAAAGTTTTCTTCAAATGCTAAAGTCAAAATAATTAGAAGAAGAAAGAGTACTAAAGCTTTCATGATTACAGCAAGTATGAGCATGTCGGACCAAAGTTCAGCGAATGGCGAATTGAAGAAAAGATCACAAGTAATTCAAGAAAATCTGAGATCAAGATGAAGTTATCAAATCTAGTAATTCAAGTTTCAAAGATTGAATTTCTACAGAAGCACAAATGTAAGACAAGTGATGAACCGCAACGTCAACGAGCTAATATGCTATGAATTCTAATATGTACGCTAAGAAGACCTCAAAAGAAGACCTCACTTAGGGGGAGATTGTTAGAAACATAATTTCACAGTCTAACAAGAGAAGCTCGGTCTTGAAGAAACAAGCATTTTATAGCTCGATAGTTAATTAATTAATTAATGTTTAATGATGTAAATGTGTTGTTATGCAAAAAGCCCGCAAAAGCCCAAAAGAAAGGCCCATGGGCCTAACCCCTTTAGTGTATAAATACACTATGTTCTTATCATTATTATGTTAGCTAGTCAATATTATCGTTAGGGTTTCTAGCCACCAAAAAGTTTTCTTTCAATCATCAATAAAGTTTTATTTTCCTGCATCTTGATTCTACACATCATTGTTAAGGTTTGTATGAATGATCATGGAACCTACATGAGGCTTTTGCAAAGAGGTAAGTTAAACCTCCTTTTGGAACAATGTTGTTTAAATCAACACTATACATATTGTTCTTTCTAGGCACTCTAAGTAAAACTTGACTTTCATCAATTAACTTAAAG
>BQNB010009663.1:41444-86153 GCA_026074375.1 Tanacetum coccineum
GGGTCGTTTAACCCCCTAAATCGTGCATTTATGCCCAAAATAGGTACTTAATCGTTCCTTTTCAGGTATTCAGCATTTGGAAGGCATTTGGAGGAAATACACGTGACTTGAGCTCATTTGGAGAAGAAACGGACAAGACTAAGAACCTACACCAACATCTCTCAAGAATTTCTACTCAACAGCTAGAGACGGCGTCACATATTACACGTGACGCCGTCACAACCCATCTCAAGACGGCATCACAAGATTTCCAGACGGCGTCAGATTGTACGACCCATCCCATTATCTAGAATATTCTATTCATGACGACGTCACGATAAACACGTGACGCCGTCGCAGCGATTTTCCTATAAATACAAATCCGTTTTTAGGGTTTTAGGCATGTAACTTTAGAGTAAAAGAAATGGACGAACCCTAGTTTGTTTAGCAGCTGTTAGGGACGATTTTAAGGCCTCAAACCCTATTGTACTTCCTTTAATTCATGACTATCTTAATCATTCAATATGTCTTGTTGTGTGATTCTTATCTGTTCTCACTTTATCTTTAACATGCTTGGCTAAACCTTCTATTGTGTTTATTTATGATAGTATTAAACCTAGGATGTAGATCTTAGTGGTGTTGCTTCTTGTGATGAATATGCATGTTAGGTCTTAGAAAACCAGTTTTTGTCTGTATCGCTGTTGATATGTCTAGGAAAACATGATTGTGTAGAAAGGATACCATCGGGTAACAGTCTTCATACTACCTTGCCCCTTATATGGTTGATCCACTCTTAATATATTTCAAATGCATTTAATATACTCTTAGGGGCCTTGTAATAGTCTTCATACTACCTTACTTGTGCGTTGCCTTAACGGAATATTAAATAGACGGCGGGTTCGTGTAATTCGTTCATGACTTAGGAAATAATTACATAGATCATCACAAGTGTGACAAAGCAACAACACTAGGAGAAGCAATCTAGGGAGTAATACATGATTAAATAAACACAATCTTTTATTATATTGTTATCACCAGTAGCTTAGTTTATATTTAGTTTAATAGCTAAAACCAACCAACCTCTCAAATATATGATTTTACCTGCTTTCCTATAAACATAAAAATACAAAAATAATCTTCTCTCAACCCTTAGAATTTTGTTAGACCGTGATCAAGCCTTGCCCAACCTATTCCCCTAAGAACGATAAACAACCCGAGTCTTGCCTATACTACACTACAACGATTAGGTACACTGCCTAGGGAGTTGTAAAACTTCTTGTAGAAGTCCCTTACGACAACCGCAACAAGTTTTTGGCGTCGCTGCGTGGGGAATAGTTAGGTTTTGATCATAGTTTAGCTTAGTTCTACTTGCTTGAATCCTTTCAAGTAAGATTTAATTTCCGCATATTAGCTTTCTCGTAGTCTATCTGTTCTTTGTGTTATCTGTTTCGTAACCCATTCTCGTCAACCACCATGGGAGACGAGAATCCTATCCGCACTCTAGGAGACTACTCCAAACCTAGCCACGAGGGCTATAGGAATACCATTGAGCTCCCCGTAGGGAACAACGTGGTACCTCTTCGATCCGACACCATCCGGTTGGTGCAAAACGGATGCTCATTCCACGGACTTCGGTCCGAGGATCTGATGTGTGTTTTCTAAGCTTTAAATTTATAATAACTAGAAATACCGATTTTAACCAAAAACACAACATTCGGGAAAGTATACCCTATTCGAGTGTAATATAGTATTAGGTAAGTCCAGGTCGTTCCACGGGATTTGTAGCAATTCACATATTGTTTATCAAGTAACAAAGCTAAATGATTGTCACGGGTCAAATAGCTAAACGGGATTTGTAGCAATTCACATATTGTTTATCATATATATGAATTCCTCCCAACCCCGTCGGTCAACATAAGAAAGGGTCTTAAACATTATTCTACTTAGGTTGTTTATCAATTTACCACATAATTCTCACAAGTATAATATTGACACGTCATAGACAAACGGTTCAAAATACATCATGACAATTAACCCTTTCAGCCTATTTCAATTGCAATGGTATACCAAAAGATAAACAAGGATCCAAGCCAGATAATATCAAATTCATAAACATGTATATTCATAAGTCATAGCAAAATCATCAAATTATCATATAATGTTTCACATATGAGAACAAAGTAACAATACCAATATTTCGACTACAACAACCATCAACCCAAAACTAACAATTCTACGATCAACCAACAACCAAATGCTACTGAGATAACCCATAAAATACCAAGTAACTTTTGAAAATCCACAACATATCACCAAATGGAGTGTTTGGTAACAAGGTTTATGGTGATGATCTTAAGAGAATTTGGTGTGAATCCTCCAAGAATCAAGGTGATAAGTGTTAAGGTTATGGAAATGGATGGTATATGATCTAGATATGGTGTAGAACTTCTAGAAATATGTGTTTTAGTGGTGGTAGCATGGCGGTTTAGAGGGGTGTTTGGATCATTGGATCCTAAGATCCTCACCACTCCTCCTCTTTGATTTCTATGTGTGTGTGTGTAATGGGATGTGTTGGTGCATGTTTATGGACGAATTTGGGGGGTATTTATAGGGTAAATATTACTTGGGGACCAAGCAAAGCTTGTATGTGGACATTTTTAGGACGAAATTCACGAATTTATTGCATCAGACTGAAAGTGCGGCGCACATTTTTATTTGTGCGCCGTACTTGGGATTTTGTGAAAAGTGTGCCGCACAATTTTATTTTACGGAGTTTTGATGCCTTTTCAGTCTTGGACCAAAAACAAAGTTTGTGGAAAATTCTTTCCACGAGCGTGGTCGGCCAGATCGCGTCAAAAACCGGAGTTCGTAGCTCAAGTTTATGGCCAAAACATGACAGGTGTCGGAGATCTTTAGTCTTTAATTATTTCTTCGTTTAACTTCAAATCTTCATGTATTCTTCCGTTTTCCTCCAACACAACTCGGACTTATAACCTACAATAGCAAACATACTTTATTCTATACCAAAAGTTCTTATATTTAACCAAATTAATATACATAAAAAGCACGGATTAACGCGTAAGAAACTCATAATTTGAGCGTTATCAAATCCCCTCACACTTAAAACTTTGCTTGTCCTCAAGCAAATCTAAGAAAAGAAATTTTATAAACAAGGTTCTAAGTGACAAGATAAGAGAAAATTTTAAATTTTTGAAATTTTTTTTTTTTGCTTTTTTTTTAAAAATTTTTATAGGGTGTGAAAAATCGGAAATATTTTTTTTTGTTTTGAACATAAGTGCTAAAGGCGCAAAGCAAAAACACCCCCCCCCCAAACCCCACCCCCCCCCCCCCCCCCCCCCTCCCCTCCCCCCACACTTAAGGGTTTGCTTGCCCTCAAGCAAAATAAGGAAAAATAATAAGCTTTACAAAACAAACATAGAATTATGAAAAATATTTTTGGATTTTTTAAATATGTGAAAACAAAGATGTTTGACAATACCCAATGATCTTCAAGCTGTAATAACATGACTAAGCACCTCACGAATAAGGAAAGTATAATTCATTCAAACACTCGTATGTGATGTAATACAGGGTAAAAGGAAATCACACTGATTTGCTCAGATATGATCCATTAAGTTACCATAGGCTTGTACAAGAAACAAAACTACACCGACATGGCGTAAGCACCAGGTATAATTATCAAAGAGGACGTGTTATCGGGTTTAATGTACAGCTAAAGGGTTTATAAGGGTGTGGATAAGGCATGGAAAACATATACTGGAAATGGTTTTATAATATACATGTCGACAAGTCCAAGAAACCCATGTTTCTAGCTACGACAATCCACAAACCCTCGAGGTATCGAACCTCTCATCAATATATCCGGCACATAATATATCAATATGTTGCAAATGCCAACAACAATCCAACTCTTATTCATCACTTTTTTTCTCTCTTTTTTTAGATTTCTTTTTTTGATTTTTTTCTTTTTTAATTCCCCACTTTTTTTAATCCACCACCTTCACATTTCCAACAGCTAACAATGTATCCCAGAGACACTTAAAATAACTGACACCACTAAAAATACGAAACACGAAGCATGCACTCTTCATCTTCGTCAAAATGGCACAACACTTATAACCAAACGCGAGCAAACTATAAGCAAAAACCAACCAATCATACCGAGTAACTAGCAACTAACCATATGGACTTTCGACAAGGGGTAAGGCTAGGCTAAAGGTTATTTTTATAGTGGATGAGAAAAATAAATAGAATAGCTCAACAGGTTAAACTAGAGGTATCTAGCACTAAAAATGAGTGCTAACAAAAGGGTTTTATTTTTTTTGGGTGTACTAATTAGTGTAATTAGCTAAAAGAATACTATGTTAAATGGAATGGATATTTGGGTTAAATCCTATGTTGCCTCTTTATCACATAAAAATACTATAAGATCACGCGTACAATGATGTCCTAACCTTTAGCGTCTCGTAATGATTATCAAGCACAAGTTCTAGAATCAATAAATCAACCGCACATACAGTCCTCATAATCAAAGGAATTCAGGAGCAAAAAATATGTTATGCTATATACGGACTCAAAATCCTCACATATTTACTGGAATGGTTATAAATGCGCAAGTAATGTCATCGATCCCGAGTCGGATCTGCTTTATCAATCGGGACACATCTCTGATTTCAAAACTTTATTTATTTACTACGTTTTTATTCTAATATATTAACCTGAGTGGCAAAAAAAATTAAAAACAAGAATAGATTTTTAGATTACCGAGGACGAACAAAAGTTACAAATTATTAATGAGTCTGATTTTTCAATTTATTTTCCCCCCACACTTAAGTTGAGCATTATGCATAATTAGAAAATAACTTAAAAGTAGAATAATGGGGAAAATAAATATAAGAGAAACGAAACTTCCCGGGGCTCATAAGTACTTGATTGAATTCTGAAGATATGGCGCGAAACAGAACGCCAAGCATGTGTATTCTACCGCATGTAATATACTGATCCAAATATATTACACCCCAAGTGATAACAGTACCACCAATCCAAGCTCCACTTATTTATTTATCTACAAAATAAACTAAACTAAACTACAAAAACCATAAAATACAAAAGCGCACTTTCGTAGCACCACGATTGCATTTATGCAACAAGCCTTTAAACCCCTCGGTGGCCCGAGTGAACGAGTTATAGTCTCGTGAGGGTTTCCAGCGAACACACCCACAAAGTTCAAAACAATTTTTTTTATATTTTTTTTTCAAAAATTTTTATTTATACACATTTGACTAAAAACAAACACGCATAAAATCTTTTTGGATTTTTAGTTTTCTTTATATATTAGTTTTGGTTTAAAGAAATACATATTAAACATATAATAATTATTTAAGGTACGAAAACTTATAACTACAAAAAAAATATTAAAACAAATATTTTTGGGTCTTTTTTAATTTTTAGGCATAAATTAAACACAAATCGAATATACAATAATTATATAACATATAAAACAAATATTTAACAAAATTATTTTTTGGTAGACCAGAAGTGCGTCGCACTTAAAGGAAAGTGCGGCGTACATCGAGTCTAATTTTTTTATTATTATTTCAAATATTCAAATGATGGCGGGAAATATTTATAAATGTGCGCCGCACAACAATATGTGTGCGGCAGTTTTATCATGACAGAAAACATATTTTTTTATCACACTTTATTAGTTACGAACACATATATAATCGCATAAACAAACACATGCAAACACAAACAAACCAACTAAACAAAAGGAAATACGAAACTCTTTTTTTTAAGATTTTATAATTTTTTTTAACTTTTTTATTTTTATTTTATATATGGTCATACTTATAAATACACAAGCAAGCAAACATGCAAACACAAAATAAAACACATAACACATAACAGATAAACAGTCATACAAACACACAGACAAGAACATTATTAAAAAATGAAACTTCTTTTGTGATATTTTATAGTTTTTAACACTTTTACATAATAATGCAAGTAAACACACATAAACAAGCAAACTAAGATGCATAAACAAATAAAGACATTTAACAATTATTCACATAACATAAAAGAAAATGGATATGATTTATTTTTATAAAAAACTGACTCTTTTTGTTATTGCAGTGTAGCAATAGCGGCGCATCGAAAATTAATTATGCGCGTACTTACTGAAAATTTCCGAAAATTAATATTTTTTTACAAAGGAATATTGGCAAGAAATATAAACAAACTAACAAAACACATTTTATTAACAAAGACATGTCAGGAAACAAAATAAGCAAAATCAATTTAGAAATAAAATCTTTTTTTTTTGTTTTTTTTGAATGACAATCTAAATATTCACAAAATTACAAGGTGTATAATCAAATAAAAAGGAATTTCAAATGATCACATACCTGAGACTAGCAATTTGTTTTTTGAGTTTTAGATTTGGTTTTAAATCAGATTCAACAGGTGAAAATTTTATAGAAAGTGCGGCGCACTCGGGTAAAGTACGGCGTAATTTCTAGGGAAAAACAAATTTTAGGGTTCCATTTGCTAGAAAACGGTACGATGAGTTTATAAAATTGGATTTTAATTAGTCACGAGACAAGTAAGACAGTTTTGGTGTGAAACCGGCGCACTTCGGGTATAAACCTGCAAAATAAGAAACAGGAATAGGGGAAGTGCGGCGCACAAGGTTAATTGTGCGCCGTACTTTCTGCAACAGCATACATATTTTAAGAGATTTAAGATATTTTAAACACACGAAACATGCACAAGACTAGCAAACAATCTGAGAACAACTAAACAAATCCCCGGCAGCGGCGCCAAAAACTTGATGTGTGTTTTTACAAGCTTTAAATTTATAATAACTAGAAATACCGATTTTTAACGAAAAACACAAAATTCGGGCAAGTACACCCTATTCGAGTGTAATATAGTATTAGGTAAGTCCAAGTCGTTCCACGGGATTTTTAGTAATTTACAGATTGTTTATCAAGTAACAAAGCTAATTGATTGTCACGGATCAAATAACCTAAACGTGTGTATAAAGCAAGCAAGGGACAATGCATGATTCACATAATATAATAGATAGAGATAGAGCAAGACTTTATATAAACAAATCATACAAGTCATATATGACGGGTAATCATAATAACAAGCATATCTACTAATGATAACATAGAATCCTTTCGGCTTATACATCATCACTAGCGCATTAAGAATGGTTTATATCAAATATGCATACATATGAATTCCTCCCAACCCGGTTGGTCAACATAAGGAAGGGTCTTAAACATCATTTTACTTGGGTTGATTATCAATTCACCACACCATTCCCACAAGCATGATATTGATTCATATGGCCAACATGATTCAAAATATATCAAGGCAACTAATCCTTTCGGCCTATTTCAATTGCAAGATATATCAAGAGATAAACAATGATCGAAGTAGATAACATCGAATTCATAAACATGTATATTCATAAATCATAGCAAAATCATCCAAATATTATTCATGTTTCATATATAAGAAGCAAAGTAACAATACCAATATTTCGACTACAACAACCACCAACCCAAAACTAATGATTTCATGATCAACCAACAACCAAATGCTACTGACATAACCCAAAATATACCAAGTAACTTCTGGAAATCCACAATATATCACCAAATGAAGTGTTTGGTAACAAGGTTTATGGTGATGATCTTAAGAGAATTTGGTGTGGATTCTCCAAGAATCAAAGTGATAAGTGTTAAGGTTATGGAAATGGATGGTATATGATCTAAATATGGTGTAGAACTTTTGGAAATATGTGTTTTAGTGGTTGTTTATGGTGGAGAGTGGTGGTAGCATGGCGGTTTAGAGGGGTGTTTAGATCATTGGATCCTAAGGACCCTCACCACTCCTTCCTCCTCTCCAAAGGGTTACAAAGGTTGTCTGTGTGTAAGATAGAAGTTTGTGTGTGAGATGATGTGAGATATGAGAGGTAAAGGGGCTTTATATAGGTTTTTTCAGGGCCAAAGTGCGCCCCACTTGTGTAAAAGTGCGCAACACTTCGGGTGTTAATGCACTTAGCATTTAATTACATTTAATTTCCTTTAATTTTCGTTCAGATGAAAAGTGCGCCGCACATTTTTATTTGTGCTGCAGTTTTGATGCCTTTTCTGTTCTTGGACCAAAAACCAAAGTTGTAGAGAATTCTTTCTACAGACGAGTGTTGGCCGCCAGTAATCGCGTTCAAACGGCGTTTGTATGCTCAAGTTATGGGCCAAAACAGTGGACAAGTGTCGGGATATCTTTATTTTCAGTTATTCTCTTCGTTTAAAGCTTCAATTCTTTGTGTTTTCCTTATGTTTGATTCCATGACACATTCTCCAAGAACCTACAATAGCAAATATACTATATCCTATACTAAAAGTTCTTATAATTAACCAATTTATATATATATATATATAATCACATTGATAACGCATATAAAAACATGTATAATTTGAGCGTTATAACACATTCAAGTCTTCAACGAAATCTTATCGAGCATGTTTTGCAACTACGTCAACAACAACAAAAAGAACAAGATGAAAATTAGTATATTAATATGTTTTTAATTCTGTATTTTTAAATTTCCGTATTGTTTTTTAATTTTCGTATGTTTTTTATTTCCGTATTGTAATTTGTATTGTTATTTTAATGAATGAAAAATAATTTACTTTGAAAAAAAGTTAATGGTGAATTCCAAAAATTAAATACAGACATGCCATGAATGAGACATTTTTTTGTTGTGTTAGTGAATTGTGTACCATTTTGATGTAGCTTTGAAGTAACAAACTGCCATGTGCGAGTCTGTGTTACCACCTAGTGCTCTTAGACTAAGAGTAATCCGACAAATCAATGTGATCAAACCAAACTGCACATCAGCGCTAACTCGACTTTCTCTCTCTTAAACCATACAGTGACCAAACACCCGTAATGTAACAACCGGTAATTTTCCAAACTTATTATAATAATAAATTATACTTATTATTATTTATATTTCACTTTTGTATATTTTCGAACTCATTTGACTTGAAAACGAGAACATATCTCGCAAATTAAGAAAAAACCGTACACAACGCGTACCAACATGATAATAATTAAATTTATATTTAATTATCATAATTTAATTTATAAAAATATTTTTTTTTAAAACAAAAAAAATAATAAAAAAAAAAAATTTAATTATTTCCTTTTATTAAAAAACGTTTGTTAAAAACAAAAATGTTCAAGTTAAAGTTTCATTTTACAAACAAAGCTTACCCGTGATACCCGATGACTACCCAATAAATAACAAACATTTTAAATAAATTTTATAAAACATTTATGAAATACCATAGTACTGCCCGGTAAATACGCCTACTTTTCGTTGGAAAATAGTGTTAAACGCAATGGTATGAATTTCGAGTCCTCGATCAATTGTTATCTAGCCTAAACAAGTCCCGAGCCTTAATAATACAAAAATTACAATAATGGTCCATGTGATTAGTTTACACCTCGAGTCCAAATAATAGTGTTTAGATTTCCGGTGAATATGATCGTAGAAGCTAATTTAATAATCTAGTGACTTTTATAAAAATTATATTGTTACGGATAAAGTATGTAATTTTTACGGACTATAAACTAGTAATTTTGGAAGGAATGAAAAGAAAAAAGATAAACCCCCTCATCCCTTATCTTAACCACTATAAATACACAAAACCTCCTTATGTACCCCATTTTGGTAGTTCAAGCTCATGCTTGAGGTTAATGTGACACACAGTCACATTCCAGTGTACTTATTGGCAATTTTGGGTGATTTATATATTTTATCGGGGTGAGTCCCTTTTACCCAAAAAAAAACCAAAAGGGGCGTCTCGGGTCCGTTATTGTATTAAAATGACATTTTTGTGTATGTATTGTCAAAACGGATATTTGTGACTTTGTCGAATGTTTTAAATAGTTAAATAGTGATTTTGAAAAATATGGAAACGTCCTATATACGAACGGGTCATGCCAAAATTTTCTAAAATTTCTATATTTAGAATATTTTTCACAAATTATACTTTTCACAAATTCCGACAAAAAGACGAAAAACATAAAATTTACAAATTTTTTAAAACTTCTTTTATTTACTTTACAACACTTAATCGTGTGTTTTCTTTGAAACGAAAACACTTTATTTTATTATTTTGAGGTTTCCGGTAACGTATCGAATTATATCGTTTTATTTATTTTTCCTATTTTCTTATATAATACATGCAATGTATATAAGTCATGCTATGAATTATATACTTGTTCATTTTTCATATGTAATATACAAGGTGTATATATTATATACTTTGATTTATTCTTCGATTTCTTTTAACCAACCACCAAACTACATCTAGAAATCTAAATCTTTTTATCAACGTGTCACTTTGATGTAGCCATCCTTCGAAAAACCCAATTTCATTATCTCATTTAGCGTGTCATAATTGATGTCATAACTGATAAGGTAAACATCATCTTCTAGGTCGAGCCGTCCGGTTACCGTTGTGCTGTGCCCATTAACTTTTTATTTCTGCTATTTGATCTACTGCTTCGAGGTGAGTTTATAGCCCCTCTTTCACTTGTTTTACATTACTTTATAAATCTCGAGAGAGAATACATGCTCGTTACAACTTGTTTACATATTCATTTACAATCTCTTCTACATACTTGTTTGCGTACTTGATTTCGTAACTTAGTTACATACTCGTTTACATACACATTTAGAAAACTGTTTACATACTCATTACAAACTCGTTACAAATATGTTACACACTAATTTTTATATCTCGCGGTGGGATACAATACTTGTTTTCACTTATGGACGCAACAACTTTACTTTGATTCAAATGATTACGGATTAACTTAAGTTGCATGAACTGTTAATTACTAGGAGGGTAAGTGCGAATGTTATAAGATAGATCTATTTGTGACTGACAATCCCCGTTCGGGTGATTAGCTCTCACTAGTTTTGGCGGTACCAAACTAACGAACGTTATACCATGTCGGAGCACGACTGGATTGATGTCTACAGGGCCAACAACTACATACTCATGAAATCTTACCGTGCCTTGAATAAAGTGGCATACATTTAAGTCTACGCCGCAGTTTCATGAACTTAAGGGTGCAATCGTAATCACACAGGTGACTACTGTATTGGATACAGTGGTCATACATACTTTACAAAAGCTTTGGTCCAACTATACTTAACTTTTTGTGACTATTGTATGGGATACAATAATCATACACATCTCTGATCCCAACTTTTATACTTCTATTTTTGTGACTATTATAAGGATTAAAATGGTCATACACGCTTTACAACTCTTTGATTTTAACATTCATACATACATTTTTGGTGACTATTATAATGATTGAAATGGTCATATACGCTTTACAAATCCTTGATCCAACATTTATACTTACAAAAACCTATGAACTCATCAACTTTATGTTGACACTTTTAAGCATGTTTTTCTTAGGTGAATTAGATGCTTGATTTACTTGATGTGCATCGGAGTCTAAACAATAAAAGATTTCTTTTCAAACGACACATTTAAATGTCGTTCTCTCGCATCTTGTGTAAAGGTACTCATGAAGTAACGCTCCCGGACATATTTCCACTGCGACTCAATTTGAAGGTGTTACACGTAATGCAATCGGACATGTGACCGAACACTAATAATAAAAAACAAACCCATAAAAATAAATTAAAAAAATATCCCCCACACGCAAACGCTTTCATTTCGTTCGGTCCGAGTATAAACTAAACAATTGATTTTAAAGCTTGGCCTACTAAACCGTTCGGTCATAGCAACAAGGTGTTTGGTCGGACCACTAATCTTATAAAAATGTTACTATAAGCTAAAAATCTTATACATATAAAAGGTCAAAAGAGTCATTTCTCCTCATCTCACCTCCCTCCCTTATTCTCTCTCTCACACACACGAAAACACACAGATTCATTCGATAAATCTTGAATCCAACATGGCAGCGACGACAATGGCAACAGCAGCAGGCGCGATGGTCCTCCTCTACTACGTCTTAGCACGCCGATTAAGCTCCTCATCAACTGATCCCAAATCATCCCCTGACAATGACGATGAAGGGTATAATAGTAAATCCAGACGCAAGATCAGGCCTGCACAAGCTCCTGCCACGTGGTTCGAAACCATGACCACTTTATCCGAGACTTTGAGATTTACTTATTCTGAAACGCTTGGGAAATGGCCTCTTGGTGATTTGGCTTTTGGTATTAATTACTTGTTACGAAGGCAGGTAACAAGATACTTTCTTTTTTTATTCACTTTTGTTTCGGCTTATATGTGGACTTATAAGCTTATTTGATTTCGGCTTATATAACATAAACCTTAATTTTCCGGCTTATTTCGAGACTTTTATATAAGTTTATTACGATATGATAGACTTATATAAGCTCATAAGTCTCAATATAAGCCACAAAATGGAGGTTTATGTTATATAAGCCGAAATCAAATAAGCTCATAAGCCCACATATAAGCCGCAACAAACATCCCCTTAAATATGGGCTTATGAGCTTATTTAATTTCGGCTTATATTTCGTAAGCCCCGATTTTCTTGCTTATTTTGGGACTTATGGGCTTATATAAGTTTATCATATCGTAATAAACTTATATAAGCTTACAAGTCTCAAGCTAAGCCGGAAAATTGAAGCTTATGAAATATAAGCTGAAATCAAATAAGCTCATAAGCCCACATATAAGAAACAAACACCCCTTTGTGTTTTCATTCTGACTTAATTGTAGATAACCAATAATTTTACATATTCTCCTTGAGGAGAATAAGGTAGCGTTTAGTTGAAGAAATTTTTTCTTGTTTTTCCGTTTCTAGATTACATAAGAAGGGAATTGTTTTTATCTCTAGAGAAGAGTTAGAATCTTGAAAACCCGTCTAGATGGAGTTATATTTTTCCTTTTTAAAAGGATTACCTTAGACTGCGACGGTGGGCTGCGACAACGTGAATGGAAGGTGGAGATGTTACGAATGCTGATTAGGGTTAGAATGAGATACTTGAATTGTAGATCGGGAAATCCTGTCGTTTTTGTTAAAGAGAAAAAAGTGGAGAAGGGTAGATTGGGGTTTTCATTTTCCTAGTTAAAATTTGGAAAGTGAGAATTTCACTTTTGAAACTTGTTGGAAAAAAGTGTGACTAAACGGTTTTTCAGTTTTTCCATATTCATATGAAAATTGTTCTGAAAGATGGAGATGTTTTTCACCAACTAAACACACCCCAAGTTTAGCATTTTTTGTAGTCACGGTTATCGATAAATCAATATTTAGGCTAGAAGATCTAAATGGAGTTGAGATGATCGGTATCCATAAATCACACCCACCACTATGACACTTTCACACACATATCTTTTTAAAACAATTAAAAAGAAAATGGAAAAGGAAAAGGAAAAGGAAAAGGAAAAGGAAAAGGGGGAAGACGATCGGCATGGGGATGCTGAGCGCCAAAACCGAACCTCTACCCGATGAAGCTGAAATGGTGATGCCGACCTTACATCTTAAGCCCCATTGCGGATGCTCTTATTAGGATTGATTTAGTTAATGGTAGTTTGCTGAAATTTTTTGGACGCATATCGACTTTGAAGTAAAAAGTATTTCTATTCAACTGTAAAAGTGCTAGAATGAATGGGTCATCAGTTTAGGCGACATTGTCTAGTAATTTAGGGAAAAGTTATCTGACAAATTGACGTCGCTTTGTGCAATCGAAAGACATCCCTGGAAAATTGTATCGAATCATATCCACTTTGAAGTGAAAAGAATACATCTTTAACTAAAACAGAGCTAGAACGAACGAGTCCTTAAAGTGAAATGAATACCTAGGTATGAGATTGGTTCCTTGATGGTTTGCATTTTGTATTGTAGGTTTTAATCATATCTTAAGTCATAGTGGACTTTACTTGTAGGAACTTCGAAGTACTTGCATCGTGATTCGATATGGTAACATAAGATATGGTAAGACATAAATAAAATACTGTTGAGAAAAGAAATCAAATCAGTAATTTAGATAAGACAAGAGAAGGAAATAAGTTTTAAATATTTATGGTAAAATACCATTTTTAGGTATTGTTGCGGGATTCATTGGTCCACACATTATGAAGGGGACTTTAATGTAAGAAGTCAGAATAAGAAATTCCACTTCCAGCTGCCAAAAATTAAAAAAAAAATGAAAATTTGATCACTTTGACAAAATAAAAAATTAATAAATGAAAATTAAATTACCACATCAGCTATTGCATAACATGCCACTAATGGGGTGGAATGGTCAAGAGCTTGACAATTATTTAAAATGTCTTCATATTCCAAATCTGAAAGCTTCGATTTATAAAGCTCGCGACATGATCTCAATTGAGCGACGACAATACGCCTTAGCAGTACGTAATGCTCTTGTGTTTGCCACAGCTGGTGATAAGAGCCATAAGAATGAAATTTCGTAATATAAAATTTCATTCTTATGACTTATTCTAAAATAAGCGATTAGTCACCAGCTGTGGCAAACACAGGAGCATTACGAACTGCTAAGGCGTATTGCCGTCGCTGAATTGAGATCATGTCGCGAGCTTTATAAATCGAAGCTTTTTGATTTGGAATATGAAGACATTTTAAATAATTGTCAAGCTCTTGATCAATCCACCCCATTAGTGGCATGTTATGCAATAGATGATGTGGTAATTTAATTTTCATTTATTAAAATTTTATTTTGTCAAAGTGATCAAATTTTCATGGTTTTTTTTAAAATTTTTGGCAGCTGGAAGTGGAATTTCTTATTCTGACTTCTTACGTTGATGTCCCTTCATAATGTGTGAACCAATGAATCCAACAACAATACCTAAAAAGGGTATTTTACCATAAATATTTAAAACTTATTTCGTTCTCTTGTCTTATCTAAATTACTGATTTGTTTTCTTTTCTCAATAGTATTTTATTTATGTCTTATCTAAATTACTGATTGTAATACTTTTGACATGTTGCTGAATGATATTAATAAAAAAGTGTGTGTAACATGTAAGTATGAATATAGATGTGCTGTTTTACATAGTTATTTTCTTTTGAACTGCTTACATTTGATTTCTTGAGGTGTATAATTGTCTTAATCTGCTAAATGTTGATACAGGGTAACGTACAAGTGGCTAGTGTATATGCCGGAGAAAATAGTGTACAGCTTAAGGGATCTGAAATCATTGCAGAGTTGAAATACTATTTATGGTTGTTGACAATTGGCATCCTTTTTTCAAAGAAACCCTTTCCTGTGTTTTTGGAGTCTGCTGGTTTTACCGAAGCAGATGTTCTATTGCAAAAGCCGAAAGCAGGGGTATGGAAACCGCTACAATCTTCTATCTTATTTAGAACACGGTGTACTTGTTTTAGTCGTTTAGATCGCTGAGGTTTAAATTTTTTTAAATGAATGCAGATTTTGAAGCCTGCTTTCACAATTATCTGTGACAAAAAATCTAAATGCTTCCTTCTATTAATTCGAGGCACACATAGCATCAAAGATACACTGACAGCAGCAACTGGTGCTGTTGTTCCTTTTCACCATTCAGTTATACATGACGGTGGGATAAGTAATCTTATTTTAGGTTATGCACATTGTGGAATGGTTGCTGCTGCTCGGTGGATTGCGAAGCTCAGTATTCCGTCTTTGCTTGAAGCCCTGAAAGAAAACCCTGGTTATGAAGTAAAGGTAGATTTTTTCTAGCCTAAAACGTTTCCTAATGTCTTTTGACTGCAGAAGTACTGTTTTATTTTTGCTCAGTTGGATGCTTAAGACAATCAATATACATTTAACTACAATTGATTAATGTTGTTACATGTGATATAGTAAATATGGTTCTGGCATATAGGAATCATGCAGTGTGATAAATTTGCAATTTAAACATGGGCCCTGTGCATCAGCATTTAAAAATATGGGCATTTATTGTAGTATCACATCCCATAGTAATTCAGATTAGATCACTAGGCACTAGCTCTCTCTGATACATCAAAAGCTGTTATATATTGTCAATTTGAAACTTTCTACTATGTCATATATGACATCAACATCTTACCATCATATAGCCATCAGTATTTATGATTGTTACTTGTCAATGCACCAGATCGGCAGAGTTATAAAAGCTTCTTTTTTTTTTGGGTAACCATGGTTTCCGATCTTTTTGGCCGACTAATCCACGGGGTTTGAACCCACCGCCACACAGACTCAAACCGGGTAAAGCCCTCCCTTTTCAGGAGGTTGGCGTGGCCACTTCAGGGTAGATAGTTTGCACCTAGCAGGAATTGAACTTGAGATCTCACACATCTTAGAGTGATAGTCACAAGTCCTTTTGCCACTAGGCCACTCATGAGTGGTTATATAAAAACTTGCTTTAACTATTAATCAAATGTTTCTAATTTCCCATTATGACATATACAGTATATCCGACAGCAAAATATATTGGTATAATGATGTCATTGTCTTCATAGTAGAAATGACTGTCCTGCTCTCGAAAGAAATGTTATATATGTACTATGTTTTTGTTACAAGCGTATTGTGTTTAGTGCATATACATATTTAAATCACTGTATGCCTAATGGTTGTGTTAACTTCAGTCTCACTATTGAATGATTGTTCTAAGAAGCTTTATATGTGTTTATTCAGGTTGTTGGCCATTCACTTGGTGGTGGTACTGCTGCACTTTTGACATACATTCTTCGAGAACAAAAAGACTTGTCGTTTATTTCATGTATCACATTTGCTCCGGGTATGTACTGTTCATGTACTTAATGGTTCTGCTTCTTTCCTCCCTTTACCAAAGGCGATATTTTTTTGGAAAGGATATTCTGGTAAACGAAATTATGCTTGTAGAAAGGTTAATTCGTCTATCTTCTTGGAGCATCCTGATCAAACGTGAATAATCTGTCATTTTAATCACTTATCATCCTGATGATAGATTATGATATCAAAATTCTAAGCACTTTGCGTTAGGAAATATAAACAGTTTGTTTCTTACTTTGAAATTGCCTTGATCAAAAGCCCATGATTTTGGCAGTCTCGTGGTCTTTATCAAAATAATGTTTTACCCAACTACTCACTACTCTGATTTCATACATGATACTCTTAGTACCTGATCATATCAATACATTTCCTTAGGAGTTCTTTTTTTTCAATCCGAAAAGCAAGCTACATGATAAGAATGCCATTGTTTATTTTTTCTTCTTTTGGAGCTACGTTTTGAGTATATATAACTAAGGTTCAAGTGTTTAATTGCATTGTTTATACCTTCTAAAGGTGGAAAGGAAAACTACAGGTTTTAAGTGTCACTGTTACACGTCACTGCAGTAATCAACACAGTGTAGCATAGCTCTGAGTTTCCAAATTTGTGCAGCTTGCGATTATGCCAAAACAGCAACATTTATGCTATCCTAATTACATGTGTCCGGACCCCAATGGCAATTAGTTTTGTTGGGACCCCGGACTGTATCTGCATAGGTTCATGGGTCGAGCTAGATGGCACCGACTGAATAAGGGATAGTTGGGTTTTTCATGATCTAGCTTGTATTGATGATGCAAATTAGTTTGAATTATTCCATATAAGAATAACACAGTGTCTCAAGACATCAAAATGAAGATTGCAAAGAATAACTTGGTGGTTCATGATTCGTTGATCTTGTTGCACTGATCACAGATTATGAGGCCATTACATTCGCTTTAAGTCTAAGGAAGTCTATCAAAATGATTTAAAGTGATGTTATTTTCTAAAACGTGCAGCTATCAGCGAAATATTGCATTTTCTCTCGTAGCGTACATGTCCCTATAGAGTCTGCCCTTTTTGCCCTTAGTGTGATGGGAGAACGGGAGAGCCTTATCACTTAATAGAGATGTTACATAAATAAGTGGAGATGAAGGCTTCATCGTGCTTGGTAGAAAATAAAGTTTATAGGAATACAAATGTCAGTGGACATATGCTAGGCACTTGACATTCAATTTTTGCCTCTCATTATGTTCAAGGGATGATATTGTTGTGGGACACACAAGCTTTATAGGCCAACATAGTCCTTTTGGTAGCTCTTTTGAGTTTCTGTTTATGGAAGAATGGGGCGATGCAAAAACAGTGACTATTTTGCATGTGGAAGGCTTGGTAGGGGTACAATTTGGATTCTATTTGACAAGCAAAATGTTTGTGGTTTTGTATGTGTGGTTTGGAAAGATAGGACTCATGTCTTAGGCTCTTTGCGATAGAAGTACCTGCAAAGTCCCCTTCTGACAACCATTTCAACCTAGAAAACTCTGTCACATTTCTCTATATTGATCCTAGAAAACTTTATACGTGCGATAAATTTCTTCTCTTTCCAAAATTGATTCCGACTCCGGGCTATCCAAAATGGTAGTCGGCCTGGGATTAGTCGGCTCGCAATGTCGAGTCGGAAACCCCAGGTAACCCAAAAAAATAAAAATAAAATCTATGTCAAAACAACTAAATATGTTATTTTATATGTAAATGTAGCTCTATTAGCATGCCTGGTTATATTTTATACTGCAAGTAGCTCAGACCAAGGGTGTCCATACTCCATACATAAAATCTATAAATTTCATCTTCTGCAGCTGCATGTATGACATGGGAATTGGCAGAGTCTGGTAAACACTTCATCACTACAATAATCAATGGCTCAGATCTGGTACCAACATTCTCAACTGCTTCTATAGATGATCTTCGCACCGAGGTACTAAAACTCCCTGATTTTAGCATTTGATTCTCCTGAAAAATTACCCCCTATCCTGCTCTGTAAATTGAGGAACATTTCCTGACTCCTTTTTTTTTAAGGATTTTAGCCTAGTGATTTTACTTGTCTCCCAGTAATGTACTGGATTTTTGTGGAAAAAAAAAGTTCCCATAAACAGTAAACTAAGATTCTTAACAGGATTCTGTTACTCTTCTGTGATGAAAGCACTAGAATAGGATCTTAAACCTATATCAAATATGAATCATATAAATTATTTCTTAATGAATTTTATTTATTTGCAGGTTACTGCTTCCTCTTGGTTAAATGATTTGCGTGATCAAGTTGAGCAAACAAGAGTTTTGAATGTTGTATTTCGTTCGGCTACTGCCTTGGGCTCGCGTCTCCCGTCAATGGCAAATGCAAGAGCCAAGGTTGCTGGTGCAGGTGCTATGCTTCGTCCTGTTTCTAGTAGCACGCAGGTAAATTCTTTTTCATTTTGGTTCACGTATGGAAGGTTTAATAATAAACCTAGGGGTGGCAAAATGGGTGGCTCGGTGAGTATGGCACATGCCATAACGAGTTTGAGTCAAAGTGGTAATTGATTAGTACAGGTGCAAATGGATTGGAGTGGGTTATGTCCACCTGCCAACACTAGAATTTTCTTCAATTTTATATGTTAATTTAAAAAGTAATTGATGTCCTGAATACAAATTATAGAAATTAGAGTAAATTACATAAATCATCAGTTCGTGAAAATTACGGAATTTGTCACTGACTCTTGGTCTCTCAAGTGTGCAACTAATTTCTATTGGTCACTAAAGGCTAAATGGTGAGGGACCAAAAGTCAAAGCAAAAGTGCATTTAGGCTACAAATAGTATCGACGAGGGACGCTGTGTGTAATTTACTCTAGAAATTATATTGTTAAAATGTTTTACCTGTTCAAAAGTACATTTAATAATAGAAGGATTATAATTTAATGAACACTTTGGTTTTACCTGTTTGAAATTATAAAACTTTACGTGGTCGACCTGGTGGAGACTCGGAGATAATACAACTACTATATAAGCCCAAGGGGGATGTCTAATTGTTTCTTTTTTGATAAATTGTAGGTAGTGATGAAGCGTGCTCAGAATGTTGCACAAGCAGTAGTTAGAACCCGTTCAACCTTATCCGCGTGGTCATGCATGGGTGCACGTCGTCGTCCAGTTGGCAATGCACCAACTGATGATTTTTCTGAAACTTCCCTCATACTCGAAAAGCATGCTGATTCTCTTACATCAGACACCGGGCCAGACCATGACTCAAATAACATAGACCATTGTTCGTCCAGTGGTGGGTCTGGGTCTGGTTCTGGTCATGATGACTCAGATGAAGAGGAGCTTCTTATACCCGTGGACCACACTACATCCAAATCAGAACACATAAGCGAAGGCGAACTATTATACGAACTGGAAAAAGAGCTTCAAAGGCAAGAAAACGAGCCCCATATTCAAGCCCAGCAAGAAGAAGAAGAAGCCGCGGCTGAAGAAATAATAGAAGAGGAAAAAGTTATAGCTGATTCAGTTGACGCCGAACAGCCGCTTTTATCATCAGATAATTCAGAAAATTATCATTTGTATCCTCCTGGAAGAATAATGCATATTGTTTCAATAATGTCGAATAATCCAGTTGATCAAGAACAAGACCATGATCATGATCACGATACTCTCACTGAAGAACACGAAAATGTGGGTATTTATGAAACTCCTCGGGAACTTTATGGTAAATTGAGGTTGTCAAGAACGATGATCAACGATCATTACATGCCAATGTACAAGAAGATGATGGAAAAATTATTGGTGGAACTAGAAAAACAGATATGATTATATTAGTTGGTATATATACAAATATATATTGTAATTGTAATTGTAATGTAATATGAACGGTTATTGATCATTCTTTTGTTCTGAACAAAAAGCAGACTCAACTAACTGTATGTTTGATTAGTATTTATGATGTATCTAAACATTGATCTGAGACCAAATTCTGAGTTGACTTCTGATTTTGGACTTGAAAAATTGACATATTGCATCTTCAGATTTATAAGTTTCAAAGTTTCTATTGTACTCTTTAGAACAAATCTTGCTATTTATTCGCTTTATCTTGCCCTACTAAGATGCATGCATACATGGATATCTATACATATCCGGTCATCTTCATGACTTCATGTAAACAGTACGAGTAAAATTGTAGCAAGCGCAAAGCTTGAAACAAGTAGTTGCAGGCTCACCAAAGTCTATAAACCACAAAGCAAAAACAAGACTCATGAAAAGCCCTTATTGTTGTTTGGCTAAACTTGTGTTGAGCTGTTTGATCCAACCATCAGTCCCAAATCTTTTCATCTAAAGCTCTAAAATCGACCTTTTCAATATGATATCGACACTCTCATTTTCACATCTTTACTATGATTTTCGATTGAGATCCTCTCGAGTTGATATAAACATGACCATCGTGTTCTGTCACAAACAATAACGGACGGTTTATTTTATAAAAAATGGAACCTTTCGTAAAAGCTCGCGATGCAATGTCGTTGTTTTGCCAACTTCATAACAACTTTGACGTTATACAATCACTAGGTCAGACAACGTTTCGACCTTGGTAGGGTAACTCTTAATCAAATGTGTGTAGGGTTGTAAACGAACCGAATATACGCGGACAAAGCATTTATTCATTCTTTTAATTTTAACCGAACAAATAAACAAACACGATGCCTTACCTGTTCACATTCGCTTATTAAGAAAATAAGGTTGTTTGTTCGTTATGACACTAAGCTAAACGAACGGACATATATGAACGTGGACTAATAAACATAAAATATACAAAAATATAAATAATAATTTGTTAAATGTTGTTTTGTTAAAGTAAACCAATTTTAAAAGTATATAACATAAAAATGCGATATACGAACATAAACAAATACTAAAATAAAAGAATAATCGGACACTCAAGAAGATTGATGAATGACAATACTTTTGTTTATATTCGTTTATTTAACTAAACAAACATGAAATATTATTAATGTAATAAACAAAACTTTTTACTGAACATTTTATAAAAAGAAATACTACATCCACGAAATTTTTACAAAATTATATCCGCAAAATAACTTTGCCAACATAAACAAGAAAGAGAGATTTGAGGGGGTGTTTGTTTCGGTGGGTTTATGAGCTTATTTGATTTCCGCTTATATGACAAAAGCCCCAAAGTTCACATTCACACAAACAAACTTACAATCTCCTTCTCCATGAACACAATCACGCCTCATTTCTCACCATCCAAACACACACACATTCACAATCACACCCCACTATCCAATCACAAACAAACTCGTAACAACCTCAACCGCCGTCGTAACCACTTTTCCCGCCACCTAACCATGTCATTCTCCGGCCACCGCCACGTCACTGAACTCACCACGGAGTCTGATTTTGAACAGATTCTTGATTCTGATGGTGCTTTGTCGATCTGTGGCTTTGGATCATTACTCTCTGGTATACTTTCCATTTTCATTTCAATACATCTATTATTCCAATGTACTTTTATTTAAATACTCCCCGTCCCAAATTCAGTTTAAAAAAAATGCATTTATTACTGTCTTGTCTTTTTACTTTTTAGCAGAATGACAGTTTTACCCTTAGCTAATTAATTAAAGTCTTTTTAAAGTTTGTAATAATAATTTCAAACACTTGATCAAACTTCCTATCTATTTTTAGCAGTCGACAATTTAAATTGGGACAATCCAAAAAAGAAACGTGGAATATTAATTTGGGACGGAGGGAGTAGTACTTAATTGCAATTTAAAACCATTTTCTTCACACCTGTATATACATAAAAAAAGTCGCACAAAAATTGACTCGCCGCTATATGTGGGTAATCGTGTAGTTTATTTTAATATTGATGGGCGTTTAGTACTCATTTTGAAATTAGTTTCACTAGCAGTTTAGCTTTATTAACGTTAGAGATGTTCAATATAATGCTTGCTAGGCAACTAATGTTTAACTTTTACGTCATTTTACACTTTAGGGATAATAACAAAAAAATGTATCTAACTTGTCCATTTTTTGTTGTTTTGTGTAGCCTTTTTTTTCCCTTCCTATTAAACCACAGACCTTTCAAATTTCGAACTTTTGTGTGTAGTTTGTTCATTTATAATGACCATTTTACCCTTCGATGTTAACATGATGGTTAAAAAACGTAAAGGTAAAATGGTCACAAAATACACACGAAGGTCAAAATTTGAAAGGTTTGTGGTTTAATAGCAAAAAAGAAAGAAGGCTACACAGAACAACAAAAATGAACAAGTTAGATACATTTTTTTTTGTTATTATCCCTACACTTTATAATTAGTGACGCAACTAAGTTACCACAAGTTACATACATTTTATGAATTTTAATTCTAGTTAGTTAGAATGTAAAATATGATGGGTGGATTATGAATTTAAATTTCATTTGCAGTTTAGGTTTATTGATGTTAGAGATGTCCGGCCATGTTGAGGACAAACGTTTGCTTAGCGTTTGTGATATAATGCTTGTTTGGGTTTAGATGCCTCGTATTCTAGACGCTAATAAAAGAAGCGTTTATGCTTTTACCGTCATTTTACACTTTATAATTACAGGTACTTACTAAACACTTTTATAAATCAAACGCGGATTGCTACTGCTTGCAGCAATTGCTTACACCCGGCTCTTGCTTATCTGATTTGATTTGAAGTTATATTTTTTTTTATATATTGGATAGATTTGCTGTTTTTTTTATGAAATTTACATCTATTTAGTTAGAATGTGAAATGCATAGGTGTTTAGTGCTGATTATGAAATTATTCTTACCTTTATTTTGGGTTTATTAATGTTCAGTTTAGCGTAATTTTGTTTTGAATTGCTATTAGTTTATTTATTGATGCTAATTGTATTAGTATTTATATGATGATTTACTGATATCGAGCTATTAGAGAGGAGTGCCAGGAGTACATTTCCAGACCTGGTTAACTTTAGAGTTGCAAAACTGAACGGATTTCGGCGTGTTTTCGCTCATGTTGCTCCGATTTTCTTCGAACGTGGAATCGCTAAGCCTGAAACTAAGGTATTATATGCATATTTGTAATAAATGCTTTTAAAACACAAACTCATATGTGTGACTAACGTTTTTACGAGATTTTTGGGTTTCAGATAACAAGTTGGTTTTATCTCAGATATATGTTTTTGAATATTTATTGTTCGAGATGAAAGATGAATTACATGTGTAATGAAATGGCAGTTTTGTATGTGTTCAGGAAATTTCTAGCTTGAGCGTGGAACCATGTGAAGGTGAATCGCTTATCGTTACTGTTTTTGAGATTAAAAAGTCAGAGGTATGTATTGACATATGTTAGATCTTATATAAAATTTGTAAAGATAAGTGATCCATCGAAATCATTATTATTGTGTTCAGATTCCATCCTACATTGAAAGGGAGCATGAATTCCGTTTTTTAGCTGTAAGTTGCTAAATTGGTTGCTTAGAAATCTATTTCTAATTATCTATATCTGCGCTTTGTCATAACGATAGTATGTTGTTTATAAAGGTCCAACCTGAAACATTAGAAGGCAACCAGTATGCTACTCCCGCTGTGAGTGACACCCGACCAACATCTCTCCTAAATATAAGTTTCTAATCGGCTTTCATTTCTTTGATCTGCTTGTAAGACTGATATTTTTTTTGGTTGTTGATACAGGTGCTTTGTGCACGTTATAGCGATGAGGAATATTTTCAGAATAGATGCAAAGGTACTCCATTTCTGAACCAAAGTTTTTAAATTACAGTAACCTTTGAGTTACTGTTACATGTTACTTTAGATTACGTTGACTTAGAAAAGATGGTTAAATTTCATGATTCATGTTTGTTCCTCTTGTATGTTTATGGGTGAAGTATGAACTTTAGACAATAGTAACGTGGTTTATAAACCTAGATTGGATAGACTGAATGAAACACGATGCTATTTATTATCAGACTCTTAAATTTGAAACATGTACATCTACATTTTTTTGGCTCTCTAAATGAGGTTCGTACAAGGGATTAAAAAAACTAATATAATAAATTCCTTCATAAATATTTGACTTCATCATAGTGGTTTAACATAAATGAATTCTAATTTGAATTTATCCCATGGATTTATTGAACTATTACTGACGTCTGAATCATGGGTGATCAGCATGTTTCTGTTATCACTTACAGCCTGATCTGTAATCTGGTTGTAAAGCTACCAAATGAATTGATATATTAAAAAAAATTTATGTCCAAATTCTCGCAGGAAGTCAGGATATCTACCACGAAAGGTATGGACGCTTTGGCATTGACAAGATCTGGAGAGACGATGTGTTGCCTTGTCGTGTATATTGTCGGCATTGGTAAGTTATCGTTACACAATTGTAATTTTCTAGCGCACCTTTTTAGTTTCACATACAATACATCATGCTATATTGCTATATGTTCAATGTTAAGTATGTGCACATAAAAACTTTTAATCCTTTCCCCATTTCTACACGATCTATAGTTTTAAGTTTAAGTGATGAATGAAAACTTCTTGTGTAGTGTATTGGCGGCAAAGAATCTTGGAAATGAAGTATATGACAACTTCTTGGATCATACGTATATTGCTGACCGTAAAACAACCCTTCGAGAATACTTGGCCACAACAGGTTCTGGTATAATGGAAGAAGAGCCTCCAGAACTGCTCAAGGTTCGGTACGGTGGTTAAGGTTGACCGTTACCAACCCAGCAGGCCATCTTTAACTGTAAAGTTTGGTATCAATAAGATCCAAACAAGCGAGGTTCTGTCGCTTAGCATAATACAAATTATACAGCATTTATTACAGTGTATTGCATGATTAACTAGTTTACTATCTGGCTCAACTATCTCAGCTTGTTAAGCTTTGGAATTTTATATTAGAAAAAAATTGATGGATGACCTATGCACTAACGAGTGTGATATACGTATTTTTAATTTTTATTTAGGAAAAAGAAAATATTATTAAAATCAGAACTTAATACAAACCAAACTATGGCAAAACATGAACATGCTCACTGGCATAGATGGCCTAAAAGAACATACAAGACACCCTTACTAATACAGCTCAAAAACAACCATACAACGTAACAATACAAGGATTAAAATACATAACAATACGAGGAGTAAATTGCATAAATCGTCCTTAAAGTTTGGCCAAATTGCATGTTTCGTCTCAAACGTTACGAAATTGCAAGGATCGTCCATGTGGGAAACCTTTGATGCATACTTGCATCAAAGGTTTCCCCAAAGGTCTCCTCACAGGGACGATCCTTGCACCAAAGGTTTCTCACAGGGATGATCTTTGCACTTTCGTAACGTTTGGGACGAAACATGTAATTTGGCCAAACTTTAAGGACGATTTATGCAATTTACTCCGATACGAGGATAAAGATACAGCTCAAAATACCAATCAGATTATCCATGACTAAATCCAAACATCAGCTCCAATATCAGATAGCAGGTCATCAACTTCCAAAACAGAACTCAATCAAACCAACTCAATTGCTATACATTCTAATGCGGTGCGTGCTTAAAAAACCTTCTCAAGAAAAACCTAATGGGAAAAAACTTGAGTAAGAAAAAAGAGTACAACATCCATAAGAATAAACAATACAATGGTGCCAACACATGCATCCTTACTCAACATGATATACTTCAAGACTGCAAAGCCATAGAAATATAGGATGGACAGAGCACCACAAAATAGGAAACAAACATAAACAGGACAACATCCTAAGCTGATAAAAATATACCCAACTCAAGCAAGAAGGCAACATCTTTCAACACTTTTTTGTTAAGATTGAGATATTTTAAGAACATAGGAGATATACTGTTAGAGAATTAGGGTGTGTGATGATCCTGGATATCTTGCTTGTATCGTGTTGAGTTCACTTTCAGTATAAAGTATTTCGACCATTTATATGCCTGGGTTGCACGAAATCTCTATCGAGATAATACAAGAAGAGTAACAATTTGTGTCTAGGCACAAGAACACAAATCAAGAGCAAAAGAGATTATGTATGTGTGTTTTTCGTATATGTAAATGAGGCTAATAAATCTGTTTAAAAACATATTCTAGATGACAATTTTGATGCAATTAAAGTTGGTTGAAAACAACTCTCACAACTGTTTTCCAACAGTCACAATGGTTGGGGAAAATAAGAGGAAAAAACGGATAACTTACTTGGAGCACCAAATATACCGTTTGGGTCGGGCGCTGCCCCGAACCCCGCTGGGGTCGTTGCCTCCAGACCCCAACTAGGGGAGCCCCCCCTCGACCCCCGCACGCTGACCTGGCAGCGAGACCCCAGCAAGGGGTGCTGCCTCTTGACCCCGCAAGGGGGCGCAGCCCCCTTGACCCCTGCATTTTGTCATGGTCGAAAACATATTAACTCAACGAGTGTGCACTCCACACTTCCCTAACTCGTATCCGAGCCGAATATGGAAAACTCCATTAGTCTCCTAGTCAAATCGTCATTTACCTAAATGGCCGACGATACACTAAAATCACCAACAAATCTCCCCTTATTTTAGTGTAATCCTTGATTTACTAAAACATATATAAAGATATATGCAATTATGTTAAAATAAACAAAACGAAACAAACAAATGCATAAATGAAAATGTCTTGCGATTAAATTTTCATCTTAGTATAATACACATTCCAAATATTCCAAAATCGGGGTGTCGCAACGATTGAACCCGGTCAATCCATTGAATACCTTGAAGATACTATACACATAAGTTTCTACAACACTCTAATGTTCGTTACTTGACACTATTACAAGCCATGTGTCCCAATCCATTAATGAACATACAGGATGCCAAGTCCAAGCTTCTTGAAACGACAAAACTTCATGTTCACATAGGTGATTCTTTTAGTCTTGCACATGCATTTGCAATTTTTTAAAAGAATCATTAAGAAGGTAAACTTCAACCCAACCATCACTTACAGGTCTGAACAAATACATAGGAAGATAAAAAGACAACAAACGTGTTCCAATCTCTAACTATGAGCTTTCCACATTGAATTCAGCTTCTAACGTCGTATTAGAAGGGAATTGGGTATCTCATAGATAGTAGATTTATATGGACTTTAATCCCATCCCTATCACTGACTTATTCACTAAGTCCCTAGCGAGACCCTTCGTCAAGTGGTCTGCTAAATTCTTTTGGATCGACCGAACAAACTCAATAGAAATCACACCATTCATGATTAACTCCCTAATCATACTATGCCTAACACCTAAGTGTCTAGACTTCCCATTATATATCTGACTATAAGCCTTAGCCATTGTGGGAGCACTATCACATCGGATAGATATTGGTGCTATTGGTTTCGGCCATATTGGAATCTCATGTATCAAGTTTCTTAGCCATTCTGCTTCTTTACCAGCAGCAGCCAATGCTACAAACTCAGATTCCATAGTAGAACCAGTGATGCATGTTTGCTTCTTGGAAGCCCATGAAATGGCACCTCCCCCAAGCAGGAACACCCATCCACTCGTAGAAGATGAATCTTCAACATGATTTTTCCAGCTAGCATCCGAAAAACCTTCTAACACCAAGGATATCCCATATATGATAAACCATAATTCATAGTACCCTTTAAGTACTTGAATACCCTTGTTATTGCTTGCCAATGTTGTCTACTAGGGTTACTAGTAAACCTGCTCAATCTACCAACTGCATAAGCAATATCAGGTCTAGTGCTAGTCATAGCATACATCAAGCATCCAATAGCTCTTGAATATTCGAGTTGATCCATAGGTTTACCTGTATTTGGCTTAAGTTTTTCTACAGGATCTATGGGAGTACTCACCGGAGAACAATCTTTACGATTAAACTTCTTGAGTATTTTCTTAATGTAGTGAGATTGTGTGATGACAATCCTCTTATTTTCACGTTTTATCTTAATACCAAGAATAACGTCTGCTTTTCTCATATCTTTCATTGAGAACTTTGATGACAAAAACTTCTTTGTTTTATCAACTTGATTTTGGTCAGTGCCAAAAATCAACATGTCATCAACATATAGACAAATTATAACACCTTCACCGGAGCTATTAAATTTGCTATATACACACTTGTCGGATTGGTTTAAAAGAAAACCACTAGACAGTACAACCTCATCAAACTTTTGATTGTCACTGTTTAGGTGCTTGTTTTAGCACATACAACGACTTAACTAGCTTACACACCTTATGCTCATTACCCGGCATAACAAATCCTTCCGGTTGCTTCATATACACTTCTTCATCCAAATCACCATTTAAAAATGTTGTTTTGACATCCATTTGATGGATCACTAGATTGTGAATAGTCTCTGCCAAAGCCAAAAAACAATCTAATAGTAAGAGATACGAGTAACTCGTGCAAAGAAACGAAGTAATCGATCCCTTCCTTTTTCTAAAGCCTTGGATTTACCAACTCGAGCTTTGAATTTGTCAATTGTTCATCGCTGTCATCTTCCTTTTAAAGATCCATTTGCAACCTAAAGTTTGCAACCAGGGGGTAAATCAGATAGAACCCATGTATTATTTTCCATAATAGAACCAATCTCATCGTCAATTGCTTCTTTCCAGAAAGCAGAATCTCAAGATTGCATATCTTCCATTAAGGTTTTATAGAATCCATCCCAATACTATAACAGTAAGGGTATTGTGATCCAACTTGATCTCTCAACTAAGTATAGCTGGAAATCAGAACCATATGATTTAGCTTTCCGAACTCTTTTACCTTTACGAGGTTCAGGAATCTCACTTGGTACATCATTAGAATGATCATCCCTTTGAGATTCAACCGAATTTGGTATAATATCCTTGGTCTAGGTTATATTGAAGAGACATATACTCACAAAAATTTTGCATCTCTCTGACTTATAATTGAGTTAATAGAAACCGAGTCATTAGGTTCAATAACATAAAACCTATATGCCTTGGAATGCTCAGCATATCCAACAAAGATGCAATCAATACCTTTTTCACCCAAATTTTTCCTTTTCCGAAGCCTACCAGATGCCCTACAACCCCACACACAAAAAAATGACAAGTTGGGTTTCGTGTTCTTATACCAAGAATTTCATATGTGTATCTATGTTCCATTTTATTAGGAACCCTATTCAATAAATAGCAAGCCGTTAACATGGCTTCTCCCCAGAACCCCACACGTCAAACACCGAGTAGTAGATAACATGGAATTTGAATCCAGTTCTTTAAGATCTCTAGATTTTTTCCTTATCAGCCACACCATTTTGTGGTGGTGTATAAGGTCTGTAGATTCATAATTATTCCTACAGAATGGAAAAAATACAGATCATATTATTCACACACCTCTATCCTGTGCGTAGGTTATTAATTAAGTCATTTTGTTGCAATTCAACTTCTGTTTTATAAATTCTAAATTTATCAAGGGCTTCATCTTTTGCATGTAGCAAGTAAACATAGCAAAACCTAGAGGCATCATCTATAAAAGTTATCACATACTTTTTATTACCTAAAGATGGTGTTGCATGAAAATCGCACAAATCACTATGTATCAATTCAAGTATGACAGATTTCCTTGTTATACTTTTAAATGGTTGCCTAGTGATTTTTGTTAACATACAAGTAGTACATTTATCAGGATTTTCATCAATAGCAGGTATCAATTCATCTTTAGACATTTCAAGCATTCTTTTATAGTGTACATGTCCTAAACGAGCATGCCATAATGAGGAATTAACAACAGTAGAAGAAGACATATAAACAGAACCAGAATCATCAGGAACTTTATTCAAGTTCAACATAAACATACCATTGTTATAATAACCAAATCCTACAAATACACCACACTTCGATAAGATATACTTATCGGATTCATAAACCTGCTTATATCCACACTTATTTAATACAGGACCAGAAATTAAATTCTTACGAAGTTTTGGAACATACAACACATTAAACAAAGTAATAGATTTTCCTGAACTAAATTCCAGCACTACACTTCCTTTTCCATGAACAGGAGCGAAATGATCATCACCCATGTAAAGTACAGATCCGTCTTCCACCGGTTCATATGTCTTAAACCAGCAACGATCTTTACAAACATGAGTTGTAGCACCGGAATCAATCCACCACGCAATTGCATCAACCTGCACATAAAATGCTTCAGAAATTAGTGAAACAGAATATTTAATAAATCTGTTCCAAACAGGCACTAAATACTGACCTTGGTCTTGGGAATGGTCTTTAGACCCTTTTCCCGAACCACCAGCATTTGCGTTCTTCTTATTACCACTATGGCAATCCCTCTTGAAGTGACCAGTCTTACCACACTTCCAACATTGTAACTTAGGTTTCTTGTTGGAACCAGAACCACTACCGTGTTCTTTGAAATCATGTTTCTTTCCTTTGTTTTATTTGTTGTTCTTATTTTTACTTGCTTCTGCCATGTTCACAGAAGGTCCAGCAACTTCTTTACCCTTGCCCTTGTCACTGTCTTGCGCCCTTATAGATTCCTCTATACGCAAGTGACTACCAAGTTGGACCAAAGACAAATCATCTTTACCATGTTTCAAAGTATGTTTGAAATCCTTCCAGGAAGGAGGCAACTTAACAATTATACTTGAAATAGAAATGGATTCATCCATTTTCAAGCCATGTTGTGTGTATTGTCCAAGGATCCTAAGGAGTTCCTTGTATTGTTCCATGACTGGTCTAGAATCGACCATCTTGTAATTGTTAAAATTACTAACAAGGAATTTCTTACTAGAAGAATCCTCTGCCATGTACTTGGATTCAAGTGAATCCCACAACTCCTTAGCCGATTCAACATTCGTATATACATTAAAAAGAGAATCAGACATACCGTTCAATATATGACCCCTGCATATGTAGTCATCAGTCTCCCACTTTGCCTTTGTGATTATCGCTTCCACTGTTGCATCTTCCAACAATTCCGGCATCGGTGTAGTCAACACATAAACCACCTTCAACGTTGTCAACAAGAAATGCATCTTCTTCTGCCATCGCCTAAAGTCATGCCCCTCAAACTTATCTAGTTTCCCAAAATTCGTAGTCATCTCCTTCACCGTATTTCCAGCCATGATCACAATAAATACTTTATACGTTTGTTAGAGAATTAGGGTGTGTGATGATCCTGGATATCTTGCTTGTATCGTGTTGAGTTCACTTTCCGTATAAAGTATTTCGACCCTTTATATGCATGGGTTGCACAAAATCTCTATCGAGATAATACAAGAAGAGTAACAATTTGTGTCTAGGCACAAGAACACAAATCAAGAGCAAAAGAGATTATGTATGTGTGTTTTTCGTATATGTAAAAGAGACTAACAAATCTGTTTAAAAACAGATTTTAGATGATAGTTTTGATGCAGTTAAAGTTGGTTGAAACAAACTCTCACAACTGTTTTCCAACAGTCACAATGGTTGGGGAAAATAAGAGGAAAAAACAGATAACTTACTTGGAGCACCAAATATACCGTTTGGGTCGGGCGCTGCCCCGAACCAACCCCGGCTGGGAGAAATCGTTGTCCCAGACCCCAACGAGGGGCGCCCCACCCCCCCTCGACCCCTGCCACGCCCCGACCTGTCAGCAGGGACCCCCTCAAGGGCCTGCCCCTTGACCTCTAGTGGCAAGGGGCGCAACGCAACCCCCTTGACCCCTGCATTTTGTCATGGTCGAAAACATATTAACTCAACGAGTGTGCACTCCACACTTCCCTAACTCGTATCCGAGCCGAATATTAAATCTCATTAGTCTCTAGCAAATCGTCATTACCTAAATGGTTGTCGATGACACTAAAATCACCAACATATCCTAACAATATTGCCATATATTATAAACTTCCAAAGATAAACCAATAACTGTTCATCCAAATTTATTAGAATATATCATACATTACTGGATACCTTTCAACTAAGAGAAAACTAACCAGCACCAATGAGCAAAGAACATAATGAATTCAACCTAATACCTCAACATCAAGAAACTTATCTAATGCAACTTACACACCTAAAGGATGAAAAAAAACTTCTAAGCCTAGACAACTGCCCTAACAGACCCATTGAACCAGGGCGAAGCTTATCCAACCTTAGGCTATCACTTGCAAGATACTAAGCCATTTGATCATCAAATAAAAACTCAACAACAAAACCAGAACTCAGAAGCTTAATGCAAAACTAAATAATTTCAATATAACACTCTTTATAATCTCTTTACTGACATTTTCCCAATAAAGTTTCTCATTCTTGAATAATCTTCTATTTCTTTCAATCCAAATACCATATATAGTAGCATTGAAAATTAGCTTGCTAATAATTATCCAAATGCTACTAATCTTAAGCCGTCCTACCATCCACCTGATATATTTCATTCAATTCATTGCTTCTAACAGTGATTTTGGTATTATTTTTTAACAAATTCCCAAACACTACTAGAACTTGTGCATTTAAAGAAAAAGTGTTCATGAGAATCCATACCTTGATCACACATTAAGCACAACTCAAAGCTTTAACATTTACTCACTTTGTCCCTAGTATTCAACTTGCTATGCATTGTAATCCAAGAAATAAATGAGTGCTTTGGGATACATCGAGTGAACTAAATGATTTTAGCCCAATCCACCTTCTCTTGTTCATTTTTAAGTCCTTCCAAGCTCTGCCCATATAAAAATTTACTTTTGTATTCTTTTTATCAATCCATATGCCCACATCTTTCTTCTTATCAACTAACATAACACTCTCATTTAGTTTCAATATAGGGAAATTATCTAACCATTTTTCTAGCCACTTCCATTTTCCTTCATCATACATATCATCAACTCTAGCATTATTGTTAAGTATTTCCTCATAAACACTCCTATTCCTAATAGTATTTGACAGGGGCTCATTTCTTACCCAGGTATCATGCCAGATGGAAATATCCCTCCCATTACCTACACATTATTTATTATGACTTATGAGGTCTAATCCTATCTTTCATACCCAACATATTATTACAACCCCAACAAGCCTTCTTATCTTAACTAAGATCCCATATGTTTCTACCCTTCAACCTCACCACATTAATCCACTTAGACCAAATGAAATCATATTTCACAGCAAGGTTCCACATACGCTTTATTTGAAGAACTTATTACATATACCAAGTTGCTTAAGACCCAATCCCCTCTAGATTTTTTTAGAAGACAAACAATTTTCCAAGAAATTTTAGCCTTAACTTTTACATTCTCACCACCACCCCACAAGCATTTTTTTCAGAATCTTTTCATTATCATGAAACTGGCGACTAACCCTAAGAAAAAACGATCGATCTTTGCTATCCCTTGTCTGATAATATACTTCTAATGCAATCTAACGCCTCATCTGATTTGTGATTAATCTTTGATTAAATTGTTTGTTGGTTAGGTCATTGTTTTGCGATTAGGGTATTATTTTTCGATTAGGATTTTTCAAAAGTTTTCCGTTTTGTTATTGTATTCGCTGGTCTTTGCTGTCTTGTTTCATTGGTTGATTGTGTGCTTCCTTGCGTTACAGTTTGATTACCTTTATCTAGGGTTTTCAACACTTTCGTGATTGATGTAATCATCTTTAATCGTTATTGCTATAAACCCTAATTTGACCCTAAGTCGTTTTAGGGTTTAAATCTTGCGACTGGTGTGTTTCGTTTCAAGGCTGTTTTGAGGGTAGATTATTGAATTGGTAGTTCTATTGTTCGTGTTGTTGGCTGATTGAATGTAAGTATGCAAAAAGGGTTTCTTGGTTCGGGTGGGGGAGGAGGTAATCACAAGAAAAAAGATGGTGGTAAGTCGAGTAAGTCACAAATTGCTAGTTCACGAGAGGAGCAGGATGTTATAGTGATAATGGGAAGGGAAGGGAATTACTCCATTGCATGATTTTGTTGTTGGGATACACACGGTTAATAATACGAGGCCGGTCTCGTATATTAATGTCGTACTTTCGGAACCTACTTCTGGAGTTCCAGGTTTGCTACCGGGAAATTCAATGACTCCCTAGTCCTGAAGTGGTTAAGGATGGTATGAATTCTGGTTTTGTGGATCCAAAGGTCGTGGAAGGGGTGGATGAGCCGGTGAGCACTATTCCAAAATCTTTTACGAGTTTGGTTACAAATGTGGCTGTTATGAGTAAGGTAAATTTTAGATCTTTGGACTTGGATAAACCTATTAATGCAAAAGCTGAAGATAAATTCCTAAGGCGTCTATTTTGGATGTTCATGCGAGATTTGGTTTTAGCTTATATGGTTATTTTGTGGGTAAAAGAGTAGCATTCCCGGTTGTTGAGAACCATGTTAATAATGCATGGAAGAAGTTTGGTTTAGTTCGTGTAATGATGAACTCAAAGGTTTTTTTTTCAAGTTTGCTTCAATTGAGGGAATGAATGAGGTATTAGAGAATGGTCCTTGGTTTATCCGATCTGCACCAATCATCCTGAAGAAATGGACGCCAAATGCTAATTTACTTAAGGAAGACTTGAAATCGGTTCTCATTTGGGTTAAATTCCATGGTATTCCTATTGTGGCGTTTACTGCTAATGGATTGAGTGTGATGACTACTAAGCTTGGCAACCCGATTATGCTTGATTGATACATGAGTTCTATGTGTCTACAATCATGGGGTCCTATGAATTATACTCGTGCATTAATTAATATTAGGGCTGATCGAGAATTTTGAAGTGCTAGTTCAAGTGGTACGAAAAAGAATTTTGAAGTGTCTAGAAAGGTGATGAGTTCTAATAACCCTTTTGACGCGCTTAATACGATTGAGGAAGGTGATGAGCATAGATTAAATGGGGGTCTTCAAATTCAGGTAAGAAAGTTGTTCAAGATGTGGCTGGTTCGACATCTAATAGTCCAAGTAATACACCTTAGGTTGCAAGGATTAATGATCTGGAAATTCAAATAATTATGGGGAAGCTTGTGTTACTTGATGATGATGGGTAACCGTTAAAACCTTCTACATAAACGCTTCCTAGTTCTTCTATTGTGGTTTCTAAAAAGGTTGATTATATGGTTTATGAGGATAATGATAGCGAAGTAGAAGAGGTATACGATGAAACTACCACTTATATGGCTTCTACGGGCTTCAATGTTAATAAAGCTTCTAAAAGTAGCAGTGGTGGGGCAAATAAAAGTTTGTATGAGCAATGGAAGGAAAATAATGAAGATCCATACGATGATGATGACTTTGATAATCCTGGTTTGACTAATGCTCAAATAATGTTTGCTAATGCTTTTGATATTAATTTTCGTGGTCAACTTAGATAGCATTTGTAGTATATCTTATAAGTGTGACATGTCATTCTTATGATAGGTTTGGTTTGAAGCACAGTTGGTGCGTTTCTTTTCGCCTAGTTCTCGGCTGAGATGCGGGATTCAGTTTTTTGGAGTAATATATTTTCCGAGAAAACCCTTTATAAAAAAAACTAATAGCACAGATGCTACAAGTTAAGAATCTATTCCTCCAACAATTTATTCTAAGCCTAACCTTATTAATTATACATTTGTAGTCAGTTACACTAAGTTTTCTTGTAACCAATGGAACCCACAAATTGTGGGTTCCATTTAGGGTTGTTATTGGGCCGGGTTATCGGGTTAGCGGGTTGGATGTATGTAGTTGATTCGGGTTTTGGTGTCCCAAATATTGACCCTAACCCGACCCTATAACATATCGGGTTATCAGGTTTCGGGTCAAAACGGGTCGGGTTGAATTGGATTGGGTTGTCGGGTTGTTATCGGGTTGTGGCGAGTTGAATGTCTTACTAATTATCCTCTTTATGGTCTCTACTTATTAAACAAGCTAATTTATATTATGTTAAATTATCTATGTTTTAGATTGTCCTCATCGTTGGTTTTTGGTTGGACTAATAAAGCATACGTTAAAAAAATGCAGTAGGTTTAAAAACAAAAAATTATCATATGTACATGAGCAGTAGGCTTATAAACAAAACCTTCACATATGTACATGAGCATTAAAGTAGTACATGAGCATTCAAAAAAAGTGCAGTAGGTTTGAAAATAAAAAATCAACATATGTACTTCAGCTGTAGGCTTAGAAACAAAACCTTTATATATTTAAAGTACAGTAGGCTTAGAAACAAAACATTTGCCATTAAAGTACCCTACTGGACATATTACATGAGCAGTAGGCTTCATAAGAATTAACAATAGTTTGATCAGTGAATAGAATACGTAGCATCAAATGAGTGATAATTTGTTTGTTTGTTAACTACTAGTAGTAATTAAATGATCACAGCTACATGTTTACATCTCATATGGGCTAAATTTGTATTATAGTAGTGATGCAGGTATGGAACTCGTGTTATGGCCTAAAATGAAAGAAAACACGAGGATAGATTGTACATTTATCGGGTTATCTGGTTGAACCTGAACCCGATAAAATATGAAAAAATAACCCTAACTCGACCCTATAAGGCTATCGGGCCTATCGGGTTGACCCGATAAACCCGATAAGCTATGTTGGACCCGAATCAACCCGACCCTATAAGGCCTTATCGGGTTCGGGTCGGGTCAAATCAACCCATTTGACACCCCTACCCACAAATACCTTATAGGAAACTTTCCTTCTTTGAATGAAAAAACTTAAAGAATTTCCTTTTTCAATACAACTTTTAGTTTTCCAAAAAACAATGTACTCTTCTTTAGGCTAGGACAAGACCAGAACATAGACTGAACTCTTCTAATGTCTCCTTGATAACTTTCACAGAATTTATATCTCAATTGCATAAGACTAACATGTCATCTGAAAGACACAAACGAGTAAGTTTCATTAATCAAGTCATGATAAATGCTCAATTCTTCAAACAAGGTCTACAATCAATTAAACACAATGTTAAAACTTTTACTAGTAACATATATATCTAGAGAAGAATTTGGTTTTCTTTTAAATTGAGGCAGATCAACAATTGAAAGTTTTAGATAAATTACGAGGCTAAATAAGCCTAAAGTTATTATTTTTCACAAAGTTTGTAAGATACATGCTTCTCAACTGTAACGAGCCAAATTTCATTATAAGTGGCATGTTGTGCTGGGACGGAGCCATGTAGGAGCTAGGATGAGCTACGACCAACCAAGATTTCTATTAGCTACCAATTGTTTGTATAGAGAGTAATGTTGGAAATTTAGTTCAATTGTGGGTTCAGTTTATACCGGGTAATGGGACTGGAGATACGGAGTGTAATCCCATAGGTTACTGAACTGATAGTGGTAAAAAGGAATTCAAGTCACTGATTAAGTTTAGTGAGTTCACTCTTCAGTCAGTGTAACTCTGGACTGAATGATATTCATAAGTCTGATGGCTTCAGCTTTGTACTCCCTAAGTAGTAAGCTGCAGGATACCATAAGGGACTAATCCATTAGGGGATCTATCCTCAGCAGGTTATCTCATCAGTGAGTCTTTTCAGTGTGAACACTTTAGCTTGTGTGCTCTTCAGTGAGCTAGCTGAATGTTCAGGACATTGAAGGATTGACCCTACTGGAATGAATTCAAATAACTTGTAACAACTTTGACCTATTCAAGTGGCAGGTTTGACTGCATTTAATGACCACGGTTAAATTGGTCATGTAACCACTAATTCCTAAAATTATGGAGGCTAATTATGGAAGAGATTAATGGACCTATTAATCTCTCATAATTCTATTGACTAGGTTTTGAGTATTTCTCTTATAAATATAAGATCACAACTGCATGAGACATACACAAGTGATTGAATCTAATAAATTTGTTCTATCCAAACATGGTGTGTTTATTGGTTTTGGTTATTTGAGTAATCAAATATTCAGGCTTAATATTGTTAATGATAATATTGGTTAAGCCTTTATGTCAACCTCTAAACTAAATGATTCAATCCTATGGCATGCTAGACTGGACCATGTCCACTTCAAGAGGATGCAAGATACGTCAAAGGATGGGTTAATCCTAGCTTTTGACATGGACACTAAAAAGTGTAAGACTTGCATGCTGACTAAAATTACTAAGAAACTATTTTAAAATGTAAAACGTGAAACTAAAGTTTTGGAGCTGATCCATAGTGATTTGTGTGATTTGCCTGCTACTCCCTCATTAGGGAATAAGAAATACTTTGTGACATTTATTGATGATGCTTCAAGGTTTTGTTATGTTTACTTATTACATACTAAGGATGAAACATTAGATAAATTCAAAGCATTCAAAACTAAAGTTGAATTACAACAAGGGTCCTTGATCAAAAGATTCAGGACTGATAGGGGAAGTAAGTACATGGATACTCTGTGTATTTAGTCTGTTAGTATTATCCATGAAACGACTGCTCCCTATACTCCTCAACAAAATAGTATATCTGAAAGGAAAAATAGAGTACTGAAAAAAATGGTTAATTCCATGTTGTCCTACTCAGGACTGAGTCAAGGGTTCTGGGGTGAAGCTATGTTAACAGCTTGCTATTTATTAAATAGGGTTCCTAATAAAAGGAACAAGATAACCCTTTATGAACTCTGGACTAAAAGGAAACCAAACCTGAACTACCTCAGGGTTTGGGGTTGTAGGGCAGTTGTAAGACTCCCTGATCAAAAGCTGAAAACTTTGGGTGAAAGACGCATTGAATGCATCTTTGTTGGATATGCTGAGCATTCCAAAGCTTTTAGTCAATTTCAATTAACTCAATAATTGAATCAATAGATGATATCTTTGATGAGAGTAGATTCTTTTTAGTCCCTAGACCAAGTCTTAGGATTCCTAAGGAACTGAATGCATTGGTGGTTCAGTGGTCCCTGAAGAGGTCACTGAAGAGGTTGTGGCTCAACAACCTGAACCCGAGCTTAGAAAAAGCAAAAGGAATAGGACTCCAAAGAACTTTGGACCTGAATTTCAATTATACTTAATTGAAGGAACAAGAGATGAGGTCTATGACCAACACTCCTATTGCTTTAATGTTGAGGATGATCCCAAGACATTTGATGAAGTAATGAAGTCTCAGGATGTTGCTTTCTAGAAAGAATCAATTAATGATGAGATAGATTACATCATGGGTAACAACTTGGGTGTTGGCTGATCTATCTCCAGGCTGCAAACCTCTTGGTTGCAAATGGATCTTCAAAAGAAAACTGAAGGTAGATGGAACTAATGAAAAATTCAAGGCAAGACTGGTCATTCGGGGCTTCAGACAAAAGTCAGGGATAGACTACTTTGATACTTATGCTCCACTAGCATGTATCAATACAATAAGATTGCTGATTGCTTTGGCATCAATTCACAATTAGATTATTCATCGGATGGATGTGAAGATATCATTCTTGAATGGTGAATTAGATGAGGAGGTCTAAATCAACCAACCTTAGGGCTTCATCATGCATGGCAATGAAAATAAGGTGTGTAAACTGATTAAGTCTTTATATGGACTGAAGCAAGCACCTAAGAAATGGCATCAAAAGTTTGATGAAGTGGTTTTGTCTAATGGTTATTTACTTAACCAAGCTGACAAATATGTATATAGAAAATTTAATGAAACTGGTAAAGGAGTCATCATTTGCCTATATGTTGATGACATGCTGATCTTTGGCACTGATCAAGTTCAGGTTGAACTGACAAATAAATTATTGTCATCAAGGTTCTCTATGAAGGACATGGGGGAGGCTAATGTTATCCTTGGTATAAAGATTAAACATGAAAGTAATAGGATATCAATTTCGTAGTCTCATTATATTGAGAAGGTACTGAAAAAATTTAATTACTTTGATTGCACTCTAGTGAGTACTCCTATGGATACAAGTGAGAAGTTGATGCCCAATAATGGTCAGACTGTATCTCAACTTGAGTATTATAGGGTGAGTGGTTGCCTGATATATGCCATGACTTGTACAAGGCTTGATATTGCTTTTGTAGTAGGTAAACTGAGCAGGTATACTAGTAATCCTCGTATTAAGCACTGGCAAGAAATTCAGCGGGTACTGAAGTACTTGAAGAAAACCATAGACTATAGTATGACATATACTGGTTATCCTTCGGTCTTAGAAGGATACACTGATGCAAGTTGGATCACCAATACTGAAGACAATTCGTCTACCAGTGGCTGTGTATTCCTGCTTGGTAGAGGTGCAATTTCTTGGGCGTCCAAGAAGCAAACTTGCATCACCAGCTTAACAATAGAATATGAATTTATAGCTTTAGCAGCTGCTGGTAAGGTGGCTAAATGGTTGAGAAACTTGATCCTTGAGATTCCATTATGGTCCAAACCTATAGCACCTATATCTATCCTTTGTGATAGTGGTGCTACATTGGCAAATGCTTATAGCCAAATATACAATAGGAAGTCTAGACACTTAGGTGTCAGGCATAACATGCTTCGTGAGCTCATCATGAATGAGGTGGTATCTATAGAGTTTGTGAGGTCTCAACAAAACTTAGCTGATCACTTGACGAAAGGACTGGCTAGAGACTTGGTTATAAATTATGCTGAAGGGATGGGTTTAAAGTCCAATTAAGTCGCTAAATGCTAAGATACCCAACTCCCTGCTGAGAAAACTTGGTAGCTGAGTTAAATGTGAAAAGCTGAACGTTTAGTGGACTGAAGCACATATATTTACATGTCATCCCCGCTGAAAAGGAGGATGAAGTCTTTACTTCTCAATGGTTAATTTTCTTTGAAAAAGTGCTTAACAGAAGCATTAATAAAGAGGAACCACCTATGTAAATGTTGGGGTTTTGCCACTTCAGGGAGCATGGACTTTGGTTCTTACAACATTTATGAATTGGATATGGACACATGGCTTGAGTGTCAGGAGCGTTTAAGTGTTTGAAAACTAATGTGTATTTTATTTTCAGGTATTCAAATGGGTTGAATGGTTCAATTCTTAGAACACCTTGATTTTTGAATATTTGAACATGTAATGTGCTAATATGGAAATTCAATCCTCAGGATATTTTCGTTTATGCACTTGTTTTGTTTAATGTTTAATTTTCATGCAAAGGAATTGTACTAAATTGGAGAGGATTGTTAGAAATTTAGTTCAATTGTGTGTTCAATTCATACCGGGTAATGGGGCTGGAGGTACGGAGTGTACTCCCATAGGTCACCGAACACCCTAACTCTAATAGTGGTAAAAAGGAATTCAAGTTACCGATGAAGTTCAGTGAGTTCACTTTTTAGTGAGTGACTGAGTGTAACTTTGGTCTGAATGATATTCATCAGTCTGATGGCTTCATCTTTATACTCTCTGAGTATTAAGCTTAAGGATACCATCAGGGGATGTACAACGGGTTATCTCGTCAGTTAGTCTTTTCAGTATGAACACTTCAGCTTGTGTGTTCTTCAGTGAGCTAGCTGAATGTTCAGGACACTGAAGGATTGACCTCACTGGAATGAATTCAAATAACTTGTTACAACTTTGACCTATTCAAGTGGCAGGTTTGACTGCATTTAATAACCACGATTAAATTGGCCATGTAACCACTAATTCTTAAAATTATTGTGACAACCATGACTTGAGCATGTTGGTCAAACCCTAGTGTTGACCTAAGTGTATCTGTGCAATGTATGGTTATGTGTTTATACGTGTTTATATGTGTTTGTGTGGGATATGTGAGATGGGATAATCAATCCATTGAGCGTGATCGTCTCATTGGGATTGGATTTGTGTTGAATGTTGTGAAGTTCATTTCGTTCACTTTTGGTGACAAGGAAATAATTTCGGTGATTGAAGCGGTTTCGCGTTAATTGTGTAAGTAATTATACGTATACGTATTTTTGTGTTAGTAATTTAAGATAAGTTTAGGTTTTAGAGGTTATGTTAAGAGAAATGAGTTATTTGATGGAGAAATTTCATTTTAATCACTTATAGTGATAACGAAATTGATTGGGTATTTTGAGAGAATTGTTTTGGTTAATATGTGGATGTCTAGGTGATGAATTAAAATGAGAAGCGTGTCATTTGTGAAAGAAATGAGTTTGTTAAAATATGAGAGTTTTTGGTAAACTTTCCATATATAGAAAGTGAATTTGGAAATGAAAAGTTATTTTTAGAAAGCGTAAAACGTAGGTTTTGCGAAAGAAGGTTTTGGAGATAGTTTATGGTTTTTATAAATTATCAAACTTCAAGTTCTTTTAGTAAATAATAAAGAAAATAAAAAAAATAAAAAAAATTATTTATGGATGAATAGTAAAAACGGGAATAGTAAAAAAAAAGGAAAAGAAGTCCAAGTTGGGCTCAAACTTGTAGAAAGGGGTTATCCATTAGGCCTATATAAGCAAACCAAGGATTAGAAAATACAGATTTTTTTTCTCCCCCTTCTCCTTGGTCGACCGAATCCTCAAGAGAAAGAAAAAAAAAGTTTTTTTTATCAAGTTATTAAGGTAATCATTCTATTCCTAGTTTAATCTTTTTAGTTATCATGTTAATTTATGTAATCTAAACATGATGGATTAAGTTTTATCATAAAATTTAATTAGGTTTTCTTAATTAGGGTTTAGTCTACTGTAATTAATGGTGAATTAATGATTAGGGTTCATAATTGTAAGTGGTTATGAGTTTTAATGACGAATTAGGGCTTGAATTATGCGTTTTGGTGTTTATATAATCAGCAGAATTTAGGTCAGATTGTTGAGCGAATATCTCCATGATGGAGAATGCAAACAACATGATTCTTTTTTTTAAACTGTAGCTTTTTGAATCTTCTTTCCATAACATCTAGCCTCGAAGGTTTTTATGGTCGGGAAGGGGGTCAAATGTTGTTTACAAGACTCGTTGTCAAAACTGTGTTTTCAGACGAATTTTGAGTCAACTTATGTTAGGTGAAAACCCTACTTAAGAAGTGTTTTAAATTAATCCCTTTTATAGAAAGTAACTTTCATATGTCTATTAAGAAACTCCAAAAGGGATAAGGCTAAAACTAATTTTAAGTTGGGTTTTTAAGTCGAAACTTTTTAGTGTGCAATTAGATCCGAAATTGACCAGTTTGTAAGTTTGATTTTCAAAGGTATACTTAGGGGTTGAATGAATGCATGAGCTTCTGGGGGAACTTAATATACACATGTGGGGTCATGTGTGAATTTTTGTGAGAATTATGGATGCGTTTTGGTATGGGTTTTGGGTCGTGCAAGTTGGGTCAAAATTCCGCATTAGAGCAAAAAGTTATAAGTGTTTAAAATAAAAGTAAAGAGTAAATAAAAGCTATAATGAAGGTGTAAAATGATGGTAGAGAGCCTTTACATATAGTATAGATGATATTAGTCCATCATTAAGGTTGTTATATTGGATTAAGCGTTTAGCTTACCGATGGTAACATGAGCTTTTATTGTGTATAGTTGTTAAGGAAGGAGTTTGAATTGCTTGTAGCTGCACGAACAGGTGAGTGTCATAGCCCCTATCTTTTCTAAGATTTTTCATTGGGGTGGAAACGATGCTTGAGTATTGATGTTTTATGTGGTATATTCTATATCATAACACGGGGTCGATTCTTGGTTTTGGCTAGTTTCTAGAGAGAGAAACACTAGAGAGAATATTCTAGAGAGAGAAAATGTGTTTTTCTATTAAAAGAGTAAATGACTAGCTTACCTCTTCCAAAGTTGGAAGAGGCTTATATAGTACTTACAATATACCGGGTATTAGTACCCGACTTAATACCGAAAATCATACTATTAACTATTAAACTACGAGCTATAATAAACAGTAAAAAACACGGGGTGACCGAGTCTTTTTCTAATATCTAACAATCTCCCCCTAAGGGAGGTCACCCCTAAGAATACCAAACTTAATCACTTCAGTCTTTAGCCCGTAGACTTTTGATATCTTGTACATTTGGGATAGTGATCTTTTGATTCATCTT